>JAOPHQ010002970.1:0-66774 GCA_030340625.1 Merluccius polli
GAAGAAAAACATTGCATAAAACTCATATATAGCAATCTCAAACGTAGAGGCACTTAAAGGGAGGTCTCACACATTGACACAGAACGCACACACCCTGAGCCCTCGAGAGGATGGAAATAAAAGGAAGTTTCTTCCTCAAAAGGGCGAGACCTTGAGAAGCAAAATGTACATGAGATGAACACAGCAAGATGAGGGGATGAGAAGGAAGGTGAACTGTCATGTGACATGCGGACAATAAACAAACAAGACAATAAACATCCTCAGAGATGAGATGACATTAATCCCAGACGGGAAATTAGTGTCAGTTTGAAAAAACTAAAATAAGAATATAAATGATAACAAAACATACAGGATATATATTTACATACATAATGAGAGTAACAGACATGTGAATGCAAACAATAGCTCTGTGATATGTTTAGTTGACAAAGACAGGGTTTTACCACACAGAAGCAAAATGATACCGATCAACACACAAAACCCCAAATGGCAAACAGCGCCGCAACCAGTTCTGTTCTGCACACGTGCAGAACGAAGCGGCATTAGTCACTGTATTTACATTGTCATGGTGAGGATTACAGAATATGCTCTTTACGTTTGTTGATTGTTCATTAAACGGCGTGTAAGAGGTGCTGTTGTTTGCTCAGCTGTGAGGTGGATTAATATCCAGGCGTGCGCTCCAGATTCTGTGCCCCGGACCCCTCGGTGGAGCCGGCGATGCCTTGAACGTCAGTGTATTGCGAGATGTAAGCAAAGAGCATCGTGAGGCATCATCTGTCATCCGGATCAAAGTCATTAACTTCACATGCTGCCGGGTGGGGGAAGCGAGGGGGGGGGGGGGGGGGGGGGGGGGGGCTCACAGCTGAAGACAGGAATATTTTCAATCAGAGCTTGGTATTTTTTTTTTCTCGTTTCTTTCATTTCAATCAACACAACTGCCATTTTGGAAGCATGATTTGAGTAGGCACAGGAGGAACAATGCCAATCATAAAAGTCATGGATGTTGATGTTCCACTAGAAAATATTTCATGAATTTCCAATGTATTCCGGCCCCAGCAGTTCTGCTTGGCAGCTCGGATTTCACTTGGCTCGGCACGTGGCCTTTCATTTTTGTGTGTGTGAAAGGAAACCAACGTGCATTCAGGCATGTCCGTCTTCCACAAGGTTTAGTAAAAATGTGCCAGAACCCGCCTGATAATTACTAATTGCGCTATAAAAGTACAAATGTAATGGAACGAATACAAACACGGTGACAGAAACAGAAACACAAGAAACACGTCAATATTTAACAACAGTATTTAACGGGAAGTTAGAATAACGCTACAAACGTAAACGGATAAGACAACAAACAATAAAGTGCGTGTTCATCATGCTAATTGTAGCGACTCATGTCCCCCTTAGTTTCTAGGTTAATTTATGTAGCTTGAGATGTGATTCAAAGAAAAGGATTAATTAGCGACAAAAGTTGATAGCTCTCCATGTTTTCTTCGCTGTCAAAGCCCACCATCTGCACCGGCTCGCTGATTAATGAGCAGGTGGGCTAGCGCGCAGCTTCATCATAGCAAGCACTGAAGCAAACAAAACCCAGATATGAAATCACTTTCATATCGGAATACCAACAAATATCTAGGAAAAAACTGTTCAGGAACTCATCACAACAAGGTTCACTCTGTAAGGGATTCACTGCCTCCAACAGAGACAACAAGATGAGTCTGGATGGATCCCTCTCTATATATATATATTTTTTACAAGCTGCTGAGATATTTGAGTTTAACACAGCCGGTCTGTTGCAGACAGAAAGTGGATGGGAGTGAAAATAAACGGCAAATGAGCTGCATTTATAGCTTCTCTAGCCTGTGGCCACTCAAAGTGCTTTACAATTAGTGCCTCACTTTCCCCAATACAAACAATCACACCGGTGGTGCGAACCATGCAAGGTAACAGCCAAATGGTTGGGAGCAGTTGGGGTTTAAGTAGTCTCGCGCAGCCAGACCTATCTCCACACTTGGTTTTAGCAAGAAAGGAGAAAGGTCTGGCTCTACTCACCATCATTCTGGTGTAGGGGAATAAAACGCTCTGTCTTGTTTGTATTTCTTTAACCAATCACAATCGTCTTGGTTGTTGGTATAAGCCCACCCAGAGCCTGCCATTGGGTGACTACTACAGTCGCCCAATGGCAGGCTTGGGCGGGCTTATACCAACAACCTACATCCGGTAAGCAAGACTAGGGTTAAAGCAGAATTTATAGCTGCCATGATGCGCCATTTGTGAAGAGTGCGGTAATGTTGGTGTGGACGTGGGACAAATCGCCGTCTGAACGGCGCGCGAGGGCCGCGATGACGTCATATTTTAGTTTGCGCCGGCTCACGCAGTTCACACATGCCGACTATAAATTAGGTTTATGGGGGTCTTGCTCTGGGACACCTCGACACTGAGCTAGGAGGGGCCGGGGATCGAAAACAGCAACCCTTCCAGATAACCTGCTCTACCTCCTGATGTCCTGACGAAAGATGTGTCTGAACTTCCCCCATGCTGTCCAAACTTTAAAACAAAAAAAACATATTTTATTTAGTGGTATATTCTTTGTAGTCCGAGTTCCTATTTTGAGTCTACAGTCCTGTACTTTCCGCTATGACACCCACAGTTCCCATATGCTATGAATAAAGTACATCATATCTTCTCTTTGCCAACTAAGGCCACATTTTACCTGACAATCAAACTAGATTCTAATCGCTTGGACAATCATTTAATCTGCTATTAGTCATAACCTGCATGAGTGCTTCTTTGAGAAAATATCACAGGGAAAACACAGAGGAGAAACACATAGTGGGCATTTTGAACAGGTTTCTAATTGGGACGCAATGCAGCAAATCCTCACTCGATCTCCGTCGGTCTCTCTCCTTCTGCTCCGTCTCTCTCCGTCCGCTCTCTCCTGAGGAGGCCCAAGCATCTGCAGATTACACACACACACACACACACACACAAGGATTGATTCTGCACATCCACCGTTATATGATGTATGATGTACACCCAGCCTGATGCATGCCTCACTTCTGCCATGGCTGCTTTTGCCCCCCGAACAGTGGCAGTCCGCTAATGGCACGTGGGCCCCTACAATTACAGCGCACACTGTATTGGTAAATATCTTACCGCTAATTGATACGGCGCAGGTGTTGCTTAGCCAGAAAATGCTCGGTGAGATAAGTAAGGGGCTTGCTTTTTAATTACCTGAGGGACTTTGCCAATTTACATTCTGCCTTTAAGAAGCCCCCCGAGGCAGGGAAGAGGGTGAATGTGTGTATCAACGAATCATTTGCATAGACGCCAAACTAGAATGAAACTGGGAAGACAGAATCCATCGCGTTTTAATTGGGTGTGGAGACAACGTTGCTGCAAACTCCAGCGACTATCACCGCATCAACATTTGATCAAGGCGGCGCTAAGGTTGTACTTGTCCACCTAAAATACATAAAATAATGAATAGGAATAAATAATACAAAATGAAGGCTACACACACGCACATCCCCCCCCGTGTGTGTGTGTGTGTGTGTGTATGTGTGTGTTTGTGTTGTTGAAGGTCAGACAGCTTGTTAGCGAGAGACACGGGGGCGAGCGGACGGGCCGGTCACTTATTAACTCCTCTAAAGACAGTGAGACAGGAGCCATACTGCGGGCGCATCCCATCTGGAGCTGGCGGTCCTCCCCACTGAATCCTACGCACCGCCGCAATCAAAGCACAGCAACAGAGTCCAACGCACCTCCTGAATTAAACGAATACATTTACATATCTGAGAGCTCAAGCGTATAAATAAGGCCAGGACACCACGTATAATGATAATACATAACACTAGCTCATCATGGACAATGACAATATTGTGGATTTTTTGGAGAAGAATGATTGGCTGAGAGTTTGAGATGACTTTCCATTGACACAATCCTGCGCCCGAAACGCACCACAACTGTTTATTCAACACTGTTCGCACTCAGCAAACACAGAAGGCACTCCTGAACATAATTGTCCCGTTTCTACATCTGGAGTCAGTCTGTCAGTCAGTCAGCCAGTCAACATAAAACACTACAAACACAACATTATAACTCAGACAAAATGCCCTTTACATAAACCTCTATAACACCCAATCCTTTGCACTAACAAGACACCGCAGCGCCCCAACTAGTCAGGGCCACCTAATTACCTCAGCTAATAGGATAACAGCAGCGCCCCCACGAGTGACCAAAGTACCTCGGCCATGACAATATATAAGATTAGGGTAAGGACAAGTACAGAGAAATGTACAAGTATGTACAATTGAAATGAAAATAACAAAAATAATGTATTTAGAAAATGGTATACAGGGCTACAAAACCCTAACATTGCTGCATATACCACTAGGACAACATGGTGATGATATAGAAGATAATATACAACTAGAGTATGAAGTCCATGTTGGCTGGTTGGTGGACATATGGTAGTTACCTTAAGGTTATACTGTATATGCATGCAGGCATTCATAACATAAAAGCCTCTTTCTCCTGCCGCCACGAAGACTCAGTATTATTTAGTTTGCTCAGGAATAATGTTTTCATCTAAGACAGAAAAGAGATCGACTGAGCAGGTAAAAAACACACCACTGTGCTCATTATGAACAGACCTAACCGTAAAAAGACACAACATTAAAGCTGTAATACTGAGGCTATATTTATGCTGTAGCTTTTTTGCCCAACAAGAGCCACTCATTTATAAACATGAACTGTGTTGTTGTGAACCTGTTCCCTTCAACCCAGCAAACAAGGTTAGGACAACAATCACTACATGCTCACTAAATAATATAAATTCTTCCTGAAATCGAATTGAATACAACTGCTGTCGTCAACAATGGTTCATAGAAATGTTCATAATAACTCTTAATTCATATTTCTTCCTTTCCTCATGCGCAACATTAGCATGCTGCGCCATACACGTCGTTTCGCGGTCCCCGTTTTAATTGTGTCCAATTAATTACACATTCTGAGAGAGCGGTGCATTAGCATAGCGCTACGGCGCCACGTAGCGGTGTGACCCGCTGCTATGCGGTCGCCGGGGTGAAAAGGTCTCTCAGAGTTGATATGAATAAGAGATGCTGCAGCTTGCAGCCTGCAAAACGCTCTGGCAGCCTGCAGCTGAACTGAAACGGGCCCTTAGCCTTCCTCATGCACGCTACGCTACGCTACGCTACGCTACGCTGCTTTTGGCCTCATATTTATAATCTTTTATTGTGTTAATGGTGCCATTTCACTTCATTAGTATACAGAAAAACATCTGGAGCACAATAGGATAACAGTATATGCTATGACATGTAAGATGAGCTTTGTGAAGTTTAGCAGTAGTAACATCCCCCTGGTTCACATCTTTCTACATAAAGCAGCTGTAGCTTTAGCATGGAAGTGGTTCCTCCACCCAGCTAGCATTGAGAACCAAGATGGCTGCTAGGTGAATACGGCCTATTGAGGCCATTCTGCCGTTGACAGCGTATCTCCAGTTACTTCCTCTAAACTAGCCTTTTGCTACGTTACCTCTTTCTTCATCTCCACCAATGCTCTTCAGACATGTTAGCATGTCGTTGGCTGTCCTGGCTAGCAGATTAGCATTTCATTAGCTGTCCAGGCTAGCAGGTCAGCATGTCATTACCCATCCAGTCTAGCAGGAAGAGCTAGGAAAGTGCTTTAGCATGTGATTTAGCACCTTCAGTGGACACGCCCCCAGCACCTCAGATCCGAGAATAATGCTTTTTTCACGATTTTTTTATCCTAATTTTATATACTTGGCGACTTTTTTAATCAGTCAAATGTGGCTGGGGGGTTAATAACACATTTTACTACAGTGTGACAAACTCTACACACATATTCCCCTTTGGTTTACACAGACTTTATGAATGCTTTGGTGTAAATTTGTTAATTGTGTGTAATTAGATTAAATAATGTCCCCTATGTCACTATCACTGAATAAGGTTACACAATGGTGATTGAGCCAATGGTCCACTGATGAAAGCCCTTACATTTGCAGTATTAAGAATGTTGCTACTGGGTGGCGGTGGCGTCACACCTGCAATTACCGCTGATGGCCATGGCTGTCACCAAAGAGAAACGGAACGGAAATCTTCAAGATTGCCACTTCAACTGCTGTTAATTAACGTTGAATAGCAAGCATTAAGTCTGTTTCTACTATTTTGTGAGCTAACTTATACAATGGGAAACTGGATGAAAGCGGTTTTCTGCCAACTCGAAGTCTGACTTTGAGTTGTGCATTGTGTTTTTTAAAGATCGCCTGTGGCTGAGAGTAAACTCTTCTTTAGTTATCAGTTATTTTTTAAGTGTATTTAAAATGTATTTGTTTATTTAGCGAGTCAGTGAAGGAGGCATGATTGTACAGTTGTTAATTATAACTATTAACCATATTTTAACAGATTTATGAATGTTTATCTAACATAACATAACAGCCAATGAATAACGTGAATGAATGAATGAATGAATGTGAGTTCATAAGAAGGTTTGAGTCAACGGTAGAACAGGCACTGGTTTTCTTACACATTTTTATTCACACCCGAATGTCTCCATATTCACCATCTAAAGAGGAACAATGCCCCATCGCAACACATCCCTACACATCACAGAGGCTAGTTATCGATCACATGCGCGTCCATGCGTCAATACACATGCATCTGAGCGGGCGGCTATTCACGGTTTCCTACATCTGTATTCTGTGTTGGCGCTCGCCAACACACACTGTGCACAAAGAAAGTTGGGATTAAAAGAATGCAAATGTGCTTGTGATGCGGGCCAGAAAGGTCAGGCTGTCTCGAGGTGGTCTTTTACAGTTTACAAATGGGATGTCGGAACCGGGCTCACATCTGACCTCCGCGCCTTCAAACAAACCCTCAGCGGCTCTGGGGCTTTATAATACTGAGTGTTTTCATCACTTGGAATAGATAATAGTATTCCTTTTCCTTTACTCTGACTTTCACGTCGGTTGTTTTTTTGTGTTTTTTTTTTTTAGCTGATTTTATTCATGTCGTTAATTAGCTATGTGTGTAAAGGCAGTGTTGCATCTTTGTTTACGTCGTACAGGAGTTAAAGGTGCTATATGTACGATTTCAGAGCTGTCGTTTGAAATAATCAGTTTGAAATGCCCACACATCAGCTACCCGTGAGGGAAAATGCTCTGTGACAATGTGTTTCAGGTGACGCCCTCCCTCTGTATGAGACAATTCAGATTTAACACCCGGCTCATTTCTGACCCATCGGGGTATCACTTTCCTGATTGGTTTGCGGAGTCTTGTCTGTCAATCACATGCACGCAACACACAACGTTAAAATAGCTCCACCTCAGGTCAGTGAAACCCAACACTTCTCAACAGCAGAGAAATGATTGATTGTTTTCTAAATCTCTTTTTCTGCTCTGTCTTTTACAACTCTGAAATGTTACGTACTGCAGCTTTAATACGTACTTACAGTACATCACAGGAGTCAGTACACACAGGAGAACACATATACTTACATCATACAGGAGTTAACACATATACTTAAATCATACAGGAGTTAACACATATACTTAAATCATACAGGAGTTAACACATATACTTAAATCATACAAGAGTTAACACATACATCATACAGGAGTTAACACATACTTACATCACACAGTATACTTACATCATACAGGAGTTAACACATATACTTACATCATACAGGAGTTTACGCATATACTTACATCATACGGGAGTTAACACATACTTAAATCATACAGGAGTCAACACATATACTTACATCATACAGGAGTTAACACATACTTACATCATACAGGAGTTAACACGTATACTTACATCACACAGGAGTTAACACATTAACTTGCATCATACAGGAGTTAACACATATACTTACAACATACAGGAGTTAACACATGTACTTACATCATACAGGAGTTAACATGTATACTTACATCCGTACATCATGGGACTAAACACGTATCCGTACATCAACATGTGTTAACACGTATACGAACACGGTACAGGAGTTAACACGTATACTTACATCATGCAGGAGTTAACACACTTACATCCGTACATCATGGGACTAAACACGTATGTGTACACCAACATGTGTTAACACATATGCGAACACGGTACAGGAGTTAACACGTATACTTAACACGTATACTTACATCCGTACATCATGGGACTAAACACGTATGTGTACACCAACATGTGTTAACACATATGCGAACACGGTACAGGAGTTAACACGTATACTTAACACGTATACTTACATCCGTACATCATGGGACTAAACACGTATACGTATATCAACATGTGTTAACACGTATGCGAACACGGTGCAGGAGTTGATGCGCGGCCCGGGAGGACTGGCGCAGAACGCAGTCCCACTCCTCTATTCTCAACACGGCGGTATCAAACATTACACTCTGTTACTCTGACACAGATTCTCGCTGTCCCTTTTACTCTTCCATATTTTATCTCCTCTTTTATTAAATATTAATGTCTCAAGAGCTTCCTCCAAGTCGCTGAAATATTTATTTAAAACACACGCCGTATTCCTTCTGCCGCACAGAGGGAAAAAAATGGAGGTAAAAATTCAACTTTGTCACGTTATTTTAACTGAAATTTCTCCCGCCGGACTCATTTGCAGGATTTCGTGTCATCAAAACGGGCGTATTTCAATGTCTTATTATTTCCTACATCTCATAATGAAACGATCACAGGCGACATGCTTTGTATGGGGCCCTGACGGCCTAGCGGCACCGCGGGCTCCATGCTAATCACCCACATGGCTCCCAAAGCCTTTCCCTCATTCACCTCACTGCCATCGCTCAAACGCCGTCAAAACCATCGCTGTCCAAACCAAAGCTGCTTTTTGAATGTCGCTTTTGACTTTGTGGCCCGAAGCGAAACAACCTTTTGATTTGGATTGCAAAGGTAGTTAGAGTTATTATGTCTGATTGTAATACAAAACCACTTCATGTACAGAGATTTGACATCCTGCAAGCACTCTGAACGCCCCGCAAAACTCAGAACTAGCTGATTCCTACCTCGGGGCTCACTGTCTCAAGTTGTTAATTTGGCCTGCCAAGACCTACGGTCCCTCTCTCTCTCTGTCTCTGTCTCTCTTTCTCTCTCTCTGTCTGTCTTTCACTCTCTCTCTGTCTCTCTGTCTTTCACTCTCTCTCTGTCTCTCTGTCTTTCACTCTCTCTGTCTGTGTGTCTTTCTCTCTCTCTCTCTCTCTTTCTCTCTCTCTCTCTCTCTCTCTCTCTCTGTCTCTGTCTCTCTCTGTCTCTCTTTCTGTCTCTCTCTGTCTCTCTCTTTCTCTCTCTGTCTCTCTCTGTCTCTGTCTCTCTCTGTCTCTCTTTCTCTCTCTCTCTCTGTGTCTCTCCCTTTCTCTCTCTCTCTCTGTCTCTGTCTCTCTTGCTCTCTATCTCTCTCTCCCTGTCTTCCTCTCTCAGCATAACATTTTTTAAATGAAGGCTGTGTTCACATGCATATTGGCTCCATATCTGACAGTCAGCGGTTAATTGCAGGTTTCTGTGTTTCTGCTGATATGCAGAGAGCATCTGGCTAGCTGCTAGCTGGCTGCAGCAGCGCTAGCAGATAACTCACTGTAGGGCCGCTCGCTCCTCTCAGTTAAAAGGTTAACGTCAATGCGCAACGACAGCGTTTTGGTTTTCAACAGACGCTTTTCTTTCCTTAAGCTGTCCTCAAACTGAACACAAACCACAGTTGTTTTAGTTTTGTTATTTTTGTGTATATATATATATATAGTAAGAATGATTTTGTAGCAAACAGTGGTGATTTTGAAAAATAAATCATATTTTTGCTGTTTTCTGTGTTGATTGACCATATCAAGAAATTGAGGGGCAGAAGTCAATTCAATTTGACCAAAGAAAGCACCAAAAAAATAATCGAAAATTGTGTTTGAGCATGAGGGTTAATTTTGTTGCTATTTATACGTGCGCGTGCCGCAATATCAGGGCAAGGCGACAAGTTATGGCATCATTTCTTTATCTCATTTCCTCCCTTTGTCTGTCTGTGAATAGTAGATTACAAAAATGACAAATTAAGAGTTATGTATTCATAATATCTTGGTTGGACTTTGGTTGGACGTTTTTTTTTGTCTAAATGTTTGTACACACGTGCCTGCGCACGCACACACACACACACACCACACACCACACCACCCACACACACACACGCACACACACACACCACACACCACCCACACACACACACACACACACACACACACATTGTATCAGTGTGCAGTGTGTGCGTCACGGTGATGTGGACGTTACAGTCGACGCCATGGAGTGGTCGGCGTGGAGAGCACCAGAGAGTCCACTAACAGATGTCCACGTCAGCATCCACTCATGAACTCTGCAGATGGGAACAAGAAAACACGGCCACATTTGACATGAACCTTTAAGACAGAAAGGGCGGTGGGTGGGTGGGGGGGGGGGGGCGATGCTCTGCAGGGATTGAAAATGCGTCCGTTTCAAACAAGCAATTTGTCCCGAGTACATCTCACGGATAATTCTCCCGTCTGCGGCGTGATGAACGGAGGCGGAGGCGTCCTGCGGGCCGAGTGCAGATAATGGGCAACTTTTAAACAAACTGTCCTAACAATGGGAAGCAATGTGCAGGCACACAAGCACGCCAGACGCTCTGTTTGTGAGTCTGGACGGGCGACGCTCGCTTCTGTAAAAAGGCAATTATTCTCCTCACTCTTGACGCTTGGATGCTCCCCCCAGTCCGTCTCAGGGCTCTCTGGACTATTCTCTGTTTTAAACAGGAGGCTGCAGCCACCGCAGCAAGGCAGGCGTGGGCCTACCGCTGAATGCAAGAGGTCTCAACGTCCAATTTCCAAGTAAAAGGGCCATTTGCTCCCGGGTCTGTAAACATGCAATTGCGAGATGTTGCGTATTGAGCCTTTTTACGGTCCTTCATTGACAGGAACCCTGCGTTGATCTGTTTGTCTTGCTTGGTTCCTGTTGAGTTTATTTTTTCTCCATTTGACAGTTTGTCATTTACAGATCTGAAGCAACCCGCTAGCCGGCCTGCCCCTTCTTTAATCATAAAACCCATAATTGTCAGAACTGCAGTAGTTGTCTCTGAAGGGAGGAACAATAGTAACTTTGTTTATTCTTTATTAATTGGCATTACCGATGGATCAGGAGGCTTTGTGGTTCAATTACACTTTGTTTTGTCATCTTCAAAATTAATATCTCAAATGTCAAACTCTTGCATTCTGCTTATTTGCGGTTCAATTTCAGCCCCGCGGTCTTCGCCTGGAGACAGAGCTATACCTCCCGTCTCATTATAACATTGATTTCTAGTCCACAAAGGCGTTGTGAGCAACCTTCACTACTTTAGAGACATATCCAAGGTGATTTGTGAGCCATTGTAGCCACGGCTACTACTCGCTAGCCCACTCCTGGCCGCACATTCGTATGGGTTTTTCGAAATTAACACTCAAAGACATGTCATGAATAACATTACCGCAGGGGGACATTGGAATTTAAAGCTGACCTCTTCTGAAGACAAAGGTTTCAGATTTAGTTTCAGTCGTATTAAAACAAATGATTTGTGTTCTATTCAATACTTAATAATAATAATAACTTCCCAACACTGTTGCAAACTAATTTCATTAGTTTACTTTTTAATATATATTTAATAATAACAACAATACACAGGATTTATCTCTGGTGTATGTCAGCTGAACAGGCCTACTGTGTATATCAACTGTGTATTACTTTATCGTTAATCTTTGAGTCTGGGGTGTGAACACGTATCGACAAATATGAAATTACTTTCTCTCTGTACAATAATACTACTACTACTACTACTACTACTACTACTACTACTACTACTACTACTACTACTACTAATAATAATAATAATACTAATACTAATAATATTAAAATACTACTACTACTACTACTACTACTACTACTACTACTACTACTAATAATAATAATAATATAAAAAATAATACTACTACTACTACTACTACTAATAATAATAAAAATACTACTACTACTACTACTAATAATAATAATAATAATACATGCTCCCACAGCGATGTTAAGGCAACTGGTGGATCGATAAGTGTGAGCAGATGGATCAGTGCTGCTGATTATACCCCTGATGGCGGCTACAGTGAGGACGGTGTCGCCTCGCTCGGTCGCTCCCTTCAGTACAGGGGAGGTAATTAGGTACAGGCTGTTGAATGGATGTCCGCAGCCAAGCAAGCTCCCCGCCGCAGAAATATAACACGCGTGTCCTCCCCGAAGACGCAGCGCTCTGACAGTGATTGAGAATGGATCGGGTTTCTTAACAGTCAGTTGGTTGGACTGTAAGGTCGGAGCGAATCGACAAACACCGGCCTTCCCTCTGTCAATTATTGATACGGTTATTAAAGAGCGGTGTGCGCCGGTTTTGCACCGCCGGTATCAACCTGCCTGTGTGAAGATGTTTGGCTTGGCTGAATTAATGAGCCGTCTCTTCAGCTCTCATGTTACGCTTAGGAGGACACATGCGATGCTTAGAGCGCATGCAATGGTTAGGGGAACACATGCAATGGGTACTCAGAGTGCATGCGATGGTTAAAACACATGCGATGGTTAGGAGAATATATGCGATGGTTAGAATACATGCAATGGTTAGAATACATGTGATGGTTAGGAGAATACATGCGATGGTTAGAATACATGCGTTGGTTAGAATACATGCGTTGGTTAGAATACATGCGATGGTTAGAACACATGCAATGGTTAGAATACATGCGATGGTTAGAACACATGCAATGGTTAGAATACATGCGATGGTTAGAATACATGCGATGGTTAGAATACATGCGATGGTTAGAATACATGCGATGGTTAGAATACATGCGATGGTTAGAATACATGCGATGGTTACTTAGAATACATGCGATGGTTAGAATATATGCGTTGGTTAGAATACATGCGTTGGTTAAAATACATGCGATGGTTAGGAAAATACATGCGATGGTTACTTAGAATACATGTGATGCTTAGAACACATGCGATGGTTAGAACACATGCGATGGTTAGAATACATGCGATAGTTAGGATACATGCGATGGTTAGAATACATGCGATGGTTAGAATACATGCGATGGTTAGAATACATGCGTTGGTTAGAATACATGTGTTGGTTAAAATACATGCGATGGTTACTTAGAATACATGCGATGGTTAGGAAAATACATGCGATGGTTACTTAGAATACATGTGATGTTTAGGAAAATACATGCGATGGTTACTTAGAATACATGTGATGCTTGGAACACATGCGATGGTTAGAATACATGCGATGGTTAGAATACATGCGATGGTTAGAATACATGCGACGGTTAGGAAAATGCATGCAATGGTTAGAATACATGCGATGGTTAGGAAAATACATGCGATGGTTACTTAGAATACATGTGATGCTTAGAATACATGTGATGGTTAGAATACATGTGATGCTTAGAATACATGCGATGGTTACTTAGAATACATGCGATGGTTACTTAGAACACATGCAATGGTTAGAATACATGCGATGGTTAGAATACATGCGATGGTTAGAATACATGTGATGCTTAGAATACATGTGATGGTTAGAATACATGCGATGGTTAGAATACATGCGATGGTTAGAATACATGCAATGGTTAGAATACATGCGATGGTTAGAATACATGTGATGGTTAGAATACATGCGATGGTTACTTAGAATACATGCGATGGTTAGAATACATGCAGTCCACTCATAATAAAGAATGTTTCCGGTCAGATGTCCGTAATGAAAGGCAACATATGAGGCCAGATTCAATAATTTATATCTTCTGATCTTCTGTGCTCTTCTGTGGACCTTAGTGGGTTAACACATTGATCAATGTGTCTCATGTAAAGAATGTACAAGATCATTGTACTGAAAACTTTTGCTCTTTGAAAGTCTTTGGTCTTCTGTGGTCTTTGAAAATGATTAATTCCACACCCTTCTGTTCGTCTAATTAGAGTTTACAATCGTTGCCTGATTAGGCAACGATTTCTGCGTTGGATACAAGTGATTATTAACACACTGGGGCATTAAAGAGGCCTGGGGGATGTTGAATATGCTTCATAGCTGTGGTTCAGTGGGGTGCGGGGCCCAGCGGGGGTCCATGGCATCTGACCAAGGGGTCTGCAAAATAATGAATAAAACTCCTACATGATTCATCCCCCCAAAAAATAAGTACAAATAAAACAAGCATACTTTTGAGAGGGAGTGTTGAATCATGCATTTCAAATGATGTTACCGATTAAGGAATAAGCATGGCTAGCTCGGCTATTGTGGGTGCAAGGTTTCCTGTTGTTCGTGTCCAAGGAATGAGTTAATAGTTCTGTCATTTCATGGCTAGTGAAAGAAGGCACAGTTTGTGCATATTGTGTGTAGTGTGTAGACTAATTTAATCATGTAGTTCTTAATGGCAACCATATTAAAACGTTGCAGGTCTAAGTCAAAACACATTTTGGAAGGTCAATGCAGAAATTAGTTCACCTTATATGTGACAGAAAAACAATATTAATCAGGAAATATGGAAATGGAAAAACATGATTAATAATTATCATAAAAAGTAATAAAAACAAAAAATACATCCATTCAAATAATACATTAATTCAAGTCAATCAATTTTCCAAATGAGCAGATTGTGAGGTTTCTAAATGCCTTCACTGTGAAACCTTGTTTTTCTCTTATCAATCTAAAACGTTGAATGTAGTCATTGTGGCAATACTGATTAGTACAAAATGCATCAGCAAACAAGTTGAATAAACGATTCTGTCGAAGTGATAGATCATTGAATACTTAAGTCATTGAGTACCTGCCTTCCCAATGGACTGTACCAACTGTTGGTCTATCTATCATACATCTTGTGATGTCACTAATGGGTGGATTTTGAAATGGCTAATCAACGTCACAGCCGGTGGTGAAGTAGGGCCCTTTAAAGTTACACCAGATTAGTCTGTGTGCCATTCATTCATTCATCTGTATTCATTATCAGAGTCTACTGAAAGTAAGAATTAATGCATTATACATCTGTAAGAAGATACTGAAGGGTACTGTATATTGACGTATCATAAAAAACAAGGTTTCACTAATTTATTGCAAGGACAGTGAGTCAATAAGGGCTGTGGAGATTGACTGAGCAACATGATATATAATACATCATACAGGTGAAAGATACAAATATTAGAAACATCGCTCCGGGCGTTTGTTCCCAGGGACCTTTTGATAGGACGTAAAAGGCAAACAGCATTCAAACAAACTCATTTTTAATAAGGCAACAGGTAACGCATAATCCCTCTATCCACATAAAATAATGGCTAGTCTGGATTAGAGGGATTATGTTGTGAAATTGTGAAATGTAATCCCTTGTTTAAATGTCCTCACACACATGTGGGGCGACACACACCTGTGCCGGGCTCGTTACTTGATAACGGCGTCGCGAGGGCCGTCCTGATCCGCGGTTTGTTTATTTGTTGCGCCGAAAGGAAATTATGCAAAGTGCGGAGAAGTCACCCCCAGAATTAACCTGCTTACATTTTAATCAATGACTTAAGTGATTTTTATCAGCGGGCGATGGAGTGGAGTGAAAATAGAAACACTTTATCTTTACTTTGTGTGTGTGTGAGTGTGTTTCCCCTGCTTAGGCTGCGTGATGTTTTGCCATTTTGCAAACGGTAGACGGCGAAAAAAATGAACGCCGGGAGAAATGATCGATGCACTTGAAAACCGCGATTCTTCATTCTCCTGTCACGTATCGACTCTGAGAAAACAACGATGTTGAGGTTTAATTCGGGATTAGCTTAGGACAGTTGCAGTTTGTTGTCCGCTAGGATGTGATACAGTTCTTCCCTCCGGGTTTTGGGGGAAGGTCTCCTTTAAGTCCTCCAGGGGCCGCAGGGTTAGGGGGGTGTTGTATATTATGGGCCTGTGAAGCCTGGCGCTGTGATTAAGGGCTGCACTCATAACATGGATTTGGCTCACTGTTTTATAATACCGCTATTGTAATGTACAGCAAAGTACCGTAATCCTGTAATGCAACGCACTATTTGTTTTTCTTTAAAACTTCTCCACCGGTTGAAGTAAATACTGCAGTATATCTGGCATAATCAAAGTATCCTGCTGTATTTTTCACATACTGTGTCATCCACCCAACGCCACCTAATGAGAACACGGCACTGCTGGCTATTTCCTGTGCTCTCGGCCTATCGGGTGCGATCACATGATGTTTACTGTTAAACCCTCGCAGAGCTTCGGCTTCACGGCCACAGAAAACCGCGTGACCCCATAGGTAGCCCCCCTGGCAGCACACTTGGCACACTCACACACTCACCCCGTCCTACGCAGGTACACACACGTGTGTGCGCACACACACACACACACACACACAGAGGCACATTGACATTCAAGTGGCAATTGCCACACATGCACATACACACAAATACACAAAACACATTCAAAATGAAATGCCAGTTGACACACCTGCATGCGCACACGTCTCTCTCTCTGTCTCTCTCTCTCTCTCTCTCTCTCTCTCTCTCTCTCTCTCTCTCTGTCTCTCTCTCTCTCTCTCTCTCTGTCTCTCTGTCTCTACTGGTCTCTGTTGGTTTCCACTGGTCTCTACTGGTCTTTGTTGGTTTATACTGGTCTCTTTTAGTTTCCGTTGGTTTCTACTGGTCTCTCCGGGTCTCTGTTGGTTTCTATTGGTCTCTGTTTCTACTGGTCTCTTCTGGTCCCTTCTGGTCCCTCCTGGTCTCTGCTGGTCTCGGCTGGTCTGGGCTGGTCTCTCCAAGAACTCCTTCACCCCTCTTAGCTCCCGTTGGGAGATTGCATTTCACGCTCCATTCATTCCAGGATTAAACATCTGCAGCAGGCCGCAGTAAACACATACACACTTGCACTTACACACACACACACACACACACACACACACACAACACACAGACACTTGCACGCACACGCACACACTAAACACTACCGTATTCATATGCACATGCATACACACATGCACACAGTGTGGTGAAATGTTTGTGTGGGTGTACGTTTTTGTGCGCTAAACGGTGAAGCTAATGCTGTCACGTCTCGCTGTCTTGCCGCCACCCCCCCCCCCCCCCCCCCCCCTCCTGCCTGTATACTGGCGCCACGCCCCAGAAAACACTTTCTACTCTCCACTAATCCACTTTGAGCTGCTTATTTTATTTTTATTTTTTTTCCCGTCCTTGCTGGATTGTGTAAAAGCGCTTCAGACTCATGGAGCGAAGCGACCGCTTGACTATGTGGAGGTCACAGCGGGATCGATGGCCGCCACTCTCCACTAACCCCCCCCCCCCCCCCCCCCCCCCCCCCTGGGCCGTCGCCTGTGAGTGTGTTTGTGTGTGTGTGGGGAGGGGGGGGGGGCAGTGGGATTTGGTCACTATCTGAGTGGCGAGCGCCTTCAAACCCAAGAGGATGATCAATAGGTGAATAGTTGGGTGGTAGCCGCCACTTTACATCTGAAGGCCCCACAGGCTAAGCTTATCGGCTAGGCTAACATGTTAGCATGGTACGTTGGTAGCCTATGTTAACATGCAGCAATGTCAACAGGCTAACATGTTAACAGACTACATTAACAGAAACTACAGGCAAACTATGCTACGATGCTACGCATGCATGCTACGCTACCAGGCACTCTCTTTTGTTCGCGTTGTGGTTGTGTGTGTAGTTGAAGCAGCTTGTGATTTATTGCATCCAGTGGTTCTTGGGCCTAATTCATCAAATTGTTATTTTTCCACGAATATATCGTATGCTTCCTGTTTGTGCCGGGGTTAACAGGGCTTCATTTATTTGTACTTTTCTAAAATTGGCAATTTATTCCTGTGATCTATTTCGCTGGATGTTTTAGACAATAATATTCCTGATTGTCTTTCTTTTTTCTTTGTCTTTCAAAGTGTTTCCCCTGTTTGGTGCGATGGCTGGACTTTTCTTTTGACTTGTTACCGGGGGTTGTACTTTGGAATTAGCCATTAGCCAATAAGTATTGGCTAATGTATTGGCTAATGTCCTGACACAATGCTAGAGAAAGGAAAAAAAAACATAGGGTTGTCAATCACCCCGGCCTCAGCATACATCCTCTCATGCCTGGGCATGAGGAATGAAGAAAGCAGCCGGCGCTGCTTTCTGAGTCCGTCTGAAAACACAGGTCTTCAGAGGAGGCTGGTGGGGCGGGGGGGGGGGGGGGGCGCGGCAGTTGGGCTGCAAAGAACCACAATTAGTCGAGCACAGCAGTTTTCTCCCCAGCTGCCTCTGATCTCAAACCGAAGGAGAGGCGAAACAGATTTAAACTTCAGCCTTGACGCCGTGTCAGGAGGAGTTTTGTGGAATTTCAGGGCCGTCCATGCAGGGTCACGTCGCGGGCTGACAGCAAAACATCTCCCACCTCAGAACAAGAGCATCTGAAGCCTGAAACCGCCAGTAAGCAGTGGGCTTTGTCAGTGAGGCAAAAAAAAAACAACAACAAAAAAAAGAAAAACCTTGCATAAATATATGCTCTGTCCTATTGTTGGGTGGACGCAGCAATCTTTTGTGAAAGTCCTGCGAAAAAAAAGCGCGAGAGAGCCGAGAAGCGTGCGTTGACGGCGCTTTCTCCTCGCAACTCGGGTAATGTCAAGGCAGCCGACGTCTGTACCTCCTTTTGATCTGACGGACGGCGGATGATGGACCCTCGCGCCTTTTTTTTTCTCCTTTTGTTCGGGAGAACAGAGGCCGTGCTTTTCTGAAGGCCAGGCCGGCGCTGCAGTTTTTTTCAAAGGGACGGGGCGTTTAAAAAGTTCTGGGCTGCGCCGGGGCCTTGACCCACGCTGGGTGTAGAGGAGGTTTCAGCGCCAGTGTGGGCAGCCAGGGAGTGGCGGCGCGCCACGCGGTTCAAGGCTGTCCTGTGGCCCGACCCGGCCCGGCCCGGCCGGTCGCGGTCATTACGCCAACTCTCTGATGTCCAGAAAGGTTTCAGGATGAATGTCTGGCTCAGTGTCCGTCACACACACACACACACACACACACACACACACACACCATGGGTGAGGGGGAGGGGAAGGGGATGGGTAGTAAAAATAGACGGTAGGAAGAAGAGGATGAGCAGCGGGGGTAAAGAGGTGAGAGAGGAGGAAGAGGAGAGGCATAGTGAGAGGAGGGAGATAAGGAAGAGGAAGAAAGGGGGAGGGGGAGGGGGGGGGAGAGGGGGAGGCGGAAGAGGGACAGAAGAGGAAGAGGAGAAATATAAGGGAGAAGTTGACGAAGAGGAGAGGCGGTGGTTCCCTGCTCCCTCCCAGCAGGCCAGCTCAGTGTCCAGGAGGAAAGTGACATTTGAGGGGGGCGTGGGGTGGCGCGCGCAATCTGTTTCCCTCTCCTGAGTGTGGGAGTGGAGGCACAGGTGAGAGGAGGTGCCAGCGAGAGGAGGCGCCGGAGGGGCTTGGCAGCGACATAAATGTCCCCATATGGCAGAGGAAGAGCACTGTTTACTAGTAACAAAGACATACACACACACACACACTGACACAAACACACACACTGAAACAAAAACATACACACACACACACACACACTGTATACAGAGGAAGGTAGAGGAGCACTGTAGCAAAGACACACACTGACACAAATACACACTGACACAAACACACACACTGAAACAGAAACATACACACACACACACTGTATACAGAGGAAGGTAGAGGAGCACTGTAGCAAAGACACACACTGACACAAAGACACACTGACACACACACACATACTAACACTGAGACACAAGACACTGATTTGCAAACAAACTCATGAATATATTTGAATACATTGAACAGTTACTGTATAACTGTTTAGCGTTTGGGTTGTGTTTGGGACATATTTTGTGTTACATAGACATATTTTCTGTATTTATTTATCAAGTACATCTCTTATCTTTCAAAGCGGGTCCACCTGTCATTACCTGTAGAGCAGCTGGATGTGTTGTGTGTACTCAGCCCGTGGCTTTTTATCGAAAGCCTTGTATTTCACTTTTTCTTTTTACCTCGCAATTTCACTAACCAAATTGCATTCAGTTCAGAAACCAAATATTGAAATGAGGAGTCCTTAATCTAACTATAGCCCCCTTTACACAGCCTGTTCAAGGTGGGAACGGTGCACCGGTCTGTCTCTCCTCCTGTTTGAAACGTGCAAACATGGAATCGGGGGGGGGGGGGGGGGGGGGGGGGGGAGGGGCATTTCTGTACCGCCTTTAAGGTCGTAACAAAGCCAAACCGAGAGGTATTTCAGATACCGAGAACACGGTACCCAGAACACGCTAAGAATCGGGCTTCTTCATTGGTTCTCATGATGCGCCTGCGCGTTTCGTCGCCGGTCTCAATGCCTTCTTGAGAGCGGGAAATTGTTTGTGATGGCTTCTTTTTTATGTTTGTTAACGTTTTAATGATTCAGGTTGCGTTTTAATGATTAGGGTTATGGTTAGGGTTATGGTTATGGTTAGGGTTATGGTTATGGTTAGGGTTATGGTTAGGGTTATGGTTAGGGTTAGGTTAGGGTTATGGTTAGGGTTATGGTTAGGGTTATGGTTAGGGTTATGGTTAGGGTTATGGTTATGGTTAGGTTAGGGTTATGGTTAGGGTTATGGTTAGGGTTAGGGTTAGGGTTATGGTTAGGGTTAGGGTTAGGGTTAGGGTTAGGGTTATGGTTAGGGTTAGGGTTAGGGTTATGGTTAGGGTTAGGGTTAGGGTTAGGGTTATGGTTAGGGTTAGGGTTAGGGTTATGGTTAGGGTTAGGGTTAGGGTTATGGTTAGGGTTAGGGTTAGGGTTAGGGTTATGGTTAGGGTTAGGGTTAGGGTTAGGGTTATGGTTAGGGTTAGGAAATGTCCCGGCTACGCTATGACTGTAGGAAACGGAAATAGCATGCTTCAAGGATCGAACCAATCAGGGAGCGAATTCTTGCATACTAATTAGGTAAGTTATCGTGTTCTCGCCCTAGAACACGGCTACATCCATAGCTCCAAACCGACGTCCGTGTTAAAAAGGGTGAAAACAGGCAGGAAGCGGGGGCCCGGGGTCGTGACCTTTTGAGGACTCACCACCGGGGGGATTTAAAAAGCAGCAAGCAACAGTTAGCAGTATGTTGTGTGTGTGTATTGTGTTGCTACCAAAATGCACAGCGCTCGGTTCACCCGCCGGTGTTATTGTTTCGCGTCCCGACACGTATAATGTTATATACCTCACACTCGACGCTTACGCTGTTGTGTTACATGTCGCGCCGCCGCGTCACGCCTCTTTCGCAGCGTTACGCCGCCGTTGTTTGGGTTCGGTGTCAAAAAAGCAAAGCCGGTGTCGTGCCAAAAAGTGATTGTCTGCCAGAAATTGATTGAAGGCCAAATACAGTTACTCAAAGGTGATTTCTGCCTAAATATGACTTGATCTCATTCATAAGCTTCATAATATAAACACCGGAGCTCACAGGACACCTTGGAATTCTTTTAAAGGACCATTAACACAAAATAGGCATTTTCACCTGCCAAAAAATGATTTTAGAACAAACGTTAAACTTTCGAAGACACGTGCCTTTGCTATAATTACATTATATATAATACAGTTGTGTGTATCTGCATATTATGGCCGTTTATTCCAGAGAAAAGCAGACGTTGTTGCGCTACCGCTCAACGGGCTGCTGTGTACGCTCCCGCAGCCACAAATCAGATTCTGGCAGACAATCACTTTTTGGCACAACACCGGCGTAATGGCGGGTCTTCCTTGCGGCATTAGCGCGGGATCTCTGCGTAAAAAGGGCTTATGCTGCCGCCGACGCCTTACCAGTCACCGCTGTGCTGCTCCGGTACTCATCTACCGCTCCATAATGCCGCGCTTCTCCCCTCATGACTAACGCATGGGAGTAGCGGGAGGTCTCCCCTGGGATATGTAGTTTTTTTTTGATTTGGTAAAACGCTAGCGCTCCTCCGAGCCGCTGCGTCGAGGCTCTGGGCTTAGTGCCCCTGATTGACGACATTGTGTTTAACATTTGGGGAATTAAAACAGGGTTTGCGATGCTTGCTTTCACTGTGTGTGTGTGTGTGTGTGTGTGTGTGTGAGTGAGTGTGCCTCTATGTGTGTGTGTGTGAGTGTGTGTGTGCCTGTGTGTGTGTGTGTGTGTGTGAATGAGTGTGCCTCTATATGTGTGTGTGTGTGCCTGTGTGTGTGTGTGTGTGTGTGTGTGTGTGTGTGTGTGTGAGAGTGAGTGTGCCTCTATATGTGTGTGTGTGTGTGTGCCTGTGTGTGTGTGTGTGTGTGTGTGTGTGCACATTCCTTCATGTGCATGCGTGTGCATGTGTTAATCCTAATGCGGTGCAGTGCGTTTAAGTGTCTGTCTCTGTTATCGGTTCATATGGGCTGACGGGGGACGGGGGACGGGACGGGGGGGGGGGGGGGGGGGGGGAGTGGACCTCCATCATCACCGAGGGAGGCTGATTGGCTGATGGTCTCACCCAGGGCCGATGCCTCTGCTCCGGGGCTTAACGTCAGCCCTGCTCCCTCACACAGGGAGAGAAAAAAACCAGGCCTGATTATGGACGACAGGAGATTGGTCTCCATGGCGTTTAGCCAGACCCCCACTCCCTGCTCCTCCTCCTCCTCCTCCTCCTCCTCCTCCCATACTCTCGGCTCCGCCCCCCTGGGGCCGCCGTCACTCACGGCAACGCGGTGGTTCCATCGCTATGGAGATGGGTACGTGGTAGCTGATAGGTGGAGCCCCTGCTGTGGGGTGTAGCGATCAGCAGACGTCTCCCCCTATAGAGGAACCATCGCCGTGGAAACCCCTTCAGTGCTGATTTAATCGGCTGCTCCGCACTCAAGGGTTTTAAGAACAGAGATGAAACGGTGACAAATGAATTAATACACCATCTCACACACACACACACACACACACTGCAGCTATAGAGATAACCATACATGCAAGTAAGTGTGCACACACACACACACACACACACACACACACACAGCTACAAAGATAACTTGAACACAAACACACACAGAGGAGTAAGCACACACACAGCAGTAACGCAGTTAATCACATGCACACAAATACCTTTACACGCACACAGGAGTAAGCACACGCACGCGCGCGCGCACACACACACACACACACACACACACACTGCAGCTACACATACAGCTACACAGATAATCACACATACTTGCACATTCACAAAGCCAAACCCAAGTGAACAAAACTATATCCATATTTTAATCTTGTAACTGCAAATCAAACTAGAACTGGCATTTGGTTATGTAAATGTATTCATCTCCCCTCAGTTCCAGTCTATTTTTTGATTGACCTGTCGTGTTTGGAGTTATTTAAGGAAGAGTCAACTTACCGTGGCATCAGCTAAATAGAGATGAAGAGAGAGGGTCTGTATCCAAGACAGAAAACTATCATAATAAAACTATCATAATAATAATAATGATATTAATAATAATTATTCTAGAAGTACTGAATCAGGAGCAGCTGCGACTCCGACTGCGAGTTCCATCAAACATGGAAAATAAAGTTTTATAAGCGCGTGGTTTTCAGTCTGGTGGGCCGAGACAGCTGCATTGATCCAACTCTTAGCAGACAACCAAGGAGATGAAGACGGATCTATCGGTTGTACTTTTCTGTCATTTAGCAGACACTTCAAACCAAAGCGACTTCACAGTGAATAGAGACACATCATACGTCATAAAGGAGCAGGTAGGGGTCAGGGTCATCTTGCTCAAGGATATATGTGAGTATGGGGATCGAACCCAGGACCGTTCAACTGAGAGTGAAACACCCCTAACCGCCGCTAGATGATCCTGCCATATAGCAGGCGGTTAACGGTATTAAACAGCCCCTCTGACGACAACATTTAATCCCAAAACGGGTTAGCAAGATGCAGCGTCTACAAATACAGTCGACTCGACTTGAGGCGACATGAAACTCGTCGCTACCGCTTCTGCTTTCGGCACACTACAGTATAGTCTTCCGTTTTAATGGCGCTATTGTGTTTTATGGAGCAGAGTAGAGACTGACCCTCCACACCGACAGAAAGTCCTGGAGCTAATCCTCCAGAGAATAGCCTCCCTTCCTCCCATCCAAAACCCCCCCCCCACACACCCCTACCGCCATCACAGCACCTTCCCCGGCGCCGCCTCCCCCCCCCCCCCCACCCCCCACCCCCCGAATTCAATTATGAACAAAGAAATGTTGAGTCATCGTCATTTTTTTCCCCCGGAAAGAGGTGAAAACGGGATCTAAATGAGGCTTTTTGTCACGGCTATAATCGCATGATGTCCATAAGCCAAGAACAGCCCCCGAAAATGTTCACTCACAGAGACGGAGGCGCACACACACAGAGAGAGACAGAGTGAGGTGGGAGTGCTGAAGTACATGCGACAACACTGGAATAATTACACATGTTTAAATGTGCAAAATGGCATCTGCTGCGGGGAGACAATGCCTTCTATTCAGAGATGATGATGATGATGATGATGTCATATGTGAGTTTGGGGGTGGGTGGCGGAGGTTGGTTTGGTGTGGGGTGCCTGCCGGTAATTGAAACGGAGGAACATTGTTTTATATCCGCCGCTAGCCTTTATTTGATCAATCTTTAATCCCCACGTCTGGGCTTGAGGAGTTAATCTTCCCCGGGATGGTGGGCCGATTGACAGCCCCGCGTTTGGGGGGGGGGCTTAAACCTACTCTTACCTCCATGTCTCCGCATTCTGGAAACATCTGTCGTCCGTGTCCCGGCGCTGCGACACTCTGACACCCCCCCCCCCCCCCCCCCACCCTCGATCCCACCGCCATGGCAACATCTCAGATCCTCAGTAGTCGGGTGAGCTCTAACCGAACCTCACCGCCGGCGCCTGCAGCCTCGCCTGCGAGACACCGACTCCTCGACAACGTTCCCGTCTGCGGCATTCAACGGCGCTCTCCTCTTCCTCGGGCTTCCTCTTCTTCTCATGCTGCCGATTCCCATATGTCCTCCATGCTCCCCGCCAAGCGCCATGTCTGGTGACATATCGGATGGGGGGGGGGGAGGGAGGGAGGGAGGGAGGCGGTACCGAGGCCTGAGATACTCTTCAGACGGCTCCTGTCGTCGTCTGTGGTTGGTCTGGTTCCCGCTGTGTTTCTCAGAGCTTGGAGGAGGTCCAGGTGGCGAGCCTGAGATGCTGCTGTCGGTGGGGCGGCGGAGGGAGGGGGAACACGAGTCACTTGGCCGCCGCTGGTCATTACCAAGCCAGGAGGCGGCGGTTACGCAGCCAGTGGTGGAGATGATGGAGTGGGAGGTGGAGGTGGTGGGCTGTGGAGCCAGGAGGACGTATTGGTGATGGGGAAGGAGGAGGTGGTGGTAGTAGGTTATGGAGCCAGGAGGACGTAGTGGTGATGGGGAAGGAGGAGGTGGTGGTAGTAGGTTATGGAGCCAGGAGGACATAGTGGTGATGGGGTAGGAGGAGGTGGTGGTAGTAGGTTATGGAGCCAGGAGGACATAGTGGTGATGGGGTAGGAGGAGGTGGTGGTAGTAGGTTATGGAGCCAGGAGGACATAGTGGTGATGGGGTAGGAGGAGGTGGTGGTAGTAGGTTATGGAGCCAGGAGGACATAGTGGTGATGGGGAAGGAGGAGGTGGTGGTAGTAGGTTATGGAGCCAGGAGGACATAGTGGTGATGGGGTAGGAGGAGGAGGTGGTAGTAGGTTATGGAGCCAGGAGGACGTAGTGGTGATGGGGAAGGAGGAGGTGGTGGTAGTAGGTTATGGAGCCAGGAGGACATAGTGGTGATGGGGTAGGAGGAGGTGGAGGTAGTGGGCTGTGGAGCCAGGAGGACGTAGTGGTGATGGGGAAGGAGGAGGTGGTGGTAGTAGGTTATGGAGCCAGGAGGACATAGTGGTGATGGGGTAGGAGGAGGTGGTGGTAGTAGGTTATGGAGCCAGGAGGACATAGTGGTGATGGGGTAGGAGGAGGAGGACATTTGTGGTGATGGGGAAGGAGGAGGTGGGGTAGTTGGTTAGGAGCCAGGAGGCGTAGTGGTGATGGGAGTAGGAGGAGGTGGAGGTTAAGTGGGCTGTGGAGCCAGGAGGGTCTTTGTGGTGATGGTTAGGAGGAGGTGGTGGTAAGTAGGTTATGGAGCCAGGAAGGACATAGTGGGGATGGGGTAGGAGGAGGTGGAGGTAGTGGGCTGTGGAGCCAGGAGGACGTAGTGGTGATGGGGAAGGAGGAGGTGGATACTCTGTCTCCATGATGTAAGCACTCCCACTGAACCTCACAGCCTCACACATGTGGGTGAGTAGCGTAGTTTGAGAACGAACCAAACCAGGTGGGCGACATTTGGACAAATTAAGAAGCAGTTGTGCTGAAGTTAGGATATTTGTACAGGAGAGTGAAGGTAATATCGTAACGTGTTAATATTCAGGGTCGAAGGTTCCTCATAGAGGGGTCAGGGGTCATACAGTGTTACACCAGAAAATACATTTTAATTAAGCACAATCAGCTATGCAATCGATCGTACATTGTTCATTAATTTTGCCGCTACAAGGTGAGGTGGAGCGGTGTTAAGGCCGCTGTGTAAGTGAATTACAGAGTGTAGAAAAAAACAGTTTCTACATAATGAAGCGGCGGCGGCAACGCGAAGGCGAGGGGTTAGGCTTCGCTGGTTGGACATGTGGGGGTGAGGGGTGCACTGACTCCGTGCCTCTCTAATCAACGCTGCTAATTACAGCGATGGCGTTGCGGAGCTCACAGCGTTCTTCTAACACTGCACAGCTCCACAGCAGAGGTCTGCATAGCCGGTCACTGCTGTGTAGATAATACAGAACACTGTGTTATGTAGATTATGCATTGTCAAGATGATAGTGTGTATTGATCAGAACAGTAATAGTGTGTATTGATCAGAACTGTAATAGTGTGTATTGATCAGAACAGTAATAGTGTGTATTGATCAGAACAGTGATAGTGTGTATTGATCAGAACAGTGATAGTGTGTATTGATCAGAACAGTAATAGTGTGTATTGATCAGAACAGTAATAGTGTGTATTGATCAGAACAGTGATTGTGTGTATTGATCAGAACAGTGATAGTGTGTATTGATCAGAACAGTGATAGTGTGTATTGATCAGAACAGTAATAGTGTGTATTGATCAGAACAGTGATAGTGTGTATTGATCAGAACAGTGATAGTGTGCATTGATCAGAACAGTAATAGTGTGTATTGATCAGAACAGTAATAGTGTGTATTGATCAGAACAGTGATAGTGTGTATTGATCAGAACAGTTAGAACAGTGATAATGTGTGTTGATAACAGTTAGAACCAGAACTAGTTACTGTTACTGCGCCTGTGCGTGTTACTGCGCGTGTTACTGCGCGTGTTACTGAGAGCAGCGTGTGTTCACCTCGAACTCATAAATAAAAATGAAGCGCGGCATTGCGGCGACGCAGTAGGCATTCAGCACTAAATCAAATGAGTCTCGTTAGAATATGGATAACCATCCATCAACCACCCTCCGCCGCCGCCGGGTCCAGAGGTGTACCGACTGACTCTCACCCCACCGGCACCCAGATAGCATCAACACAACACACACACCTCCATCTGACTAGACTATCTCTGTTTAGAACGGTCCTTCTGGTGGTTCATGCATGATGCGTTGTGCGCATCAAGCATGAGCACATCAAGTGGGAGACACGGCCTGCGTGCTGCTACCTCATTAGATCATTAGACCGAAGAACCGTATGTTAGGCTGCTGAGGGGATTACTACACAATATCGGCTACACATATACAGTATAATGTACTACAAGAGTTGTATTGAACACACCACCATACCGCCCTGGAATCTACAAGTGTAAAAGTCGAGGAGTACATTTTCATCGGTTGTTTTCATTCATGAAACCATGAAACCAGATTCATGCATTTATGTTCAGGAACATCATTATAACTGCTTTATTATGAACCCGCATTCGTTGAAAGGGACTGCACCTTTAAGAGAGAGCGAGAATCACATTTTAGTTCGAGAGAAGAAGCTCCAGTGAGAGTTTCCGATCGAAGGAGGCAACGCCAGGGAGGGACCTAGGTGTAGTGGTCTGTGTCCAGTGAAGGAGGCTATGTGATCTACTGTACCTCTGCAGCTGTAGTAGTAGCGCAGGGGTGGTCTGCATGGAGATAGCAAGTCCACACTGCCAAGCCATCTGGATACTTGCAGCAGGCTAGCCTAATTGGAGACCCTGAACCTCTGTCTGTGTGTGTGTGTGTGTGTGTGTGTGTGTCATACTTGCCAACCATCCCGATTTTCCCTGGAGAGTCCCGGTTGTCACTGTCCTTTCTCGGTAGTCACCCGGAGACAACACTCCCGCGGTTCTCCAGAATTAGGAGCATATCCATATTTAAAAAATATATTTTAAGCCTGTATGTTCGTGGCTGGTTAACGGGGATCGTCTGTAATAGCTTGATATGAACTTACTATCCAATCATACGGCAACGCAATGAGACGCCTGCATGTTGTGATTGGCCAATCCGTCAGGCAGCACTGTGCAGGTGTAAATGCTGCTATCGCTATAGCTACACACTTCAGCAGCGAGGCGTGAAGAAAATGCAGCCATCCCGGAAAGAAGAATTATATTTATATCTGAACGTGCTATCATGGGGAAACAGTGCAGGATGTTAGAGAAGAGAGCAAGTTAAGGAGGTCAAAGAATAAGAGGCAGCGGCGGTTTGTTTACAGCGATGTACAGTACCCTCCACAAATATTGGCACCTTTATAAAAAGTAAGAAAAGAGATTGTATGCACAGTTAAGGACTTCAAACCCATTTCATATATAAACAATATGAGCCCAATGTATTACATGGATGTATTTTGAATGTATGTTTGTTTTTTTGATAGGATTAGTAGGCTATACTAAACAGTATAGCCTATTGTATGTCAATGGATTTTTGTGGATGTATATTTTTAGTAATACTTTTCAAACTGATTTTCTGCCTGCTTCATATTTTGTGATTCACACCCTTACAAATTCACTAGAATGCAGTAAATTAAGTCTGTGAAACTGATTTTTTTTCTGGGGGAGGACCCCGAGACCCCCCGTGGTGGTTTCACAACATCTCCCTATTTCTGAGAATTTAATGTTGGCAAGTATGGTGTGTGTGTGTGTGTGTGTGTGTGTGTGTGTGTGTGTGTGTGTGTGTGTGTGTGTGTGTGTGTGTGTGTGTGTGTGTGTGTGTGTGTGTGTGTGTGTGTGTGTGTGTGTGTGCGCGCGCGTGTGCGTGCATGTGTGTGCTAACGACTATAGCTCCCCCAGGGTAAAGAAGAACAGTTCATAATTGAAGATGAACGTCTTTCATGGAATTGTTGATTAATGGTCTCAGTTTAGATGTTGGCTTAAGGTAGAGCTGTATTTCTGAAGCTGCTGGTGTTAGCATACTACAATGACTCCTAAAGCTACTAGCATACTGCCCAATGACTCCTAAAGCTACTAGCATACTGCCCAATGACTCCTAAAGCTACTAGCATACTGCCCAATGACTCCTAAAGCTACTAGCATACTGCCCAATGACTCCTAAAGCTACTAGCATACTGCCCAATGACTCCTAAAGCTACTAGTGTTAGCATACTGCCCAATGACTCCTAAAGCTACTAGTGTTAACATACTGCCCAATGACTCCTAAAGCTACTAGCATACTGCCCAATGACTCCTAAAGCTACTAGCATACTGCCCAATGACTCCTAAAGCTACTACTGTTAGAATACTGCCCAATGACTCCTAAAGCTACTAGTGTTAACATACTGCCCAATGACTCCTAAAGCTACTAGTGTTAACATACTGCCCAATGACTCCTAAAGCTACTAGTGTTAACATACTGCCCAATGACTCCTAAAGCTACTAGTGTTAGCATACTGCCCAATGACTCCTAAAGCTACTAGTGTTAACATACTGCCCAATGACTCCTAAAGCTACTAGTGTTAGCATACTGCCCAATGACTCCTAAAGCTACTAGTGTTAGCATACTGCCCAATGACTCCTAAAGCTACTAGCATACTGCCCAATGACTCCTAAAGCTACTAGCATACTGCCCAATGACTCCTAAAGCTACTAGCATACTGCCCAATGACTCCTAAAGCTACTAGCATACTGCCCAATGACTCCTAAAGCTACTAGTGTTAACATACTGCCCAATGACTCCTAAAGCTACTAGTGTTAACATACTGCCCAATGACTCCTAAAGCTACTAGCATACTGCCCAATGACTCCTAAAGCTACTAGTGTTAGCGTATTGCCCAATGACTCCTAAAGCTACTAGTGTTAGCGTATTGCCCAATGACTCCTAAAGCTACTAGTGTTAGCATACTGCCCAATGACTCCTAAAGCTACTAGTGTTAGCGTATTGCCCAATGACTCCTAAAGCTACTAGTGTTAGCGTATTGCCCAATGACTCCTAAAGCTACTAGTGTTAGCATACTGCCCAATGACTCCTAAAGCTACTAGTGTTAGCGTATTGCCCAATGACTCCTAAAGCTACTAGTGTTAGCATACTGCCCAATGACTCCTAAAGCTACTAGTGTTAGCATACTGCCCAATGACTCCTAAAGCTACTAGTGTTAGCATACTGCCCAATGACTCCTAAAGCTACTAGTGTTAGCATACTGCCCAATGACTCCTAAAGCTACTAGTGTTAGCATCATGCCCAATGACTCCTAAAGCTACTAGTGTTAGCATACTGCCCAATGACTCCTAAAGCTACTAGTGTTAGCATACTGCCCAATGACTCCTAAAGCTACTAGTGTTAGCATACTGCCCAATGACTCCTAAAGCTACTAGTGTTAGCATCATGCCCAATGACTCCTTTTTCAAACTGATTTTCTGCCTTCTTCTTATTTTGTGATTCACACCCTTACAATGTCACTAGAATGCAGTAAATTAAGTCTGTGAAACTCATTATTTTTCTAAGGGAGGACCCCGAGACCCCCCGTGGACAACAGCTCCCTATTTCTGAGAGCTCAATGTTGGCAAGTATGGTGTGTGTGTGTGTGTGTGTGTGTGTGTGTGTGTGTGTGTGTGTGTGCGCGCGCGTGTGCATGCATGTGTGTGCTAACGACTATAGCTCCCCCCAGGGTAAAGAAGAACAGTTCATAATTGAAGATGTACGTCTTTCATGGAATTGTTGATTAATGGTCTCAGTTTAGATGTTGGCTTAAGGTAGAGCTGTATTTCTGAAGCTGCTGGTGTTGGCATACTACAATGACTCCTAAAGCTACTAGCATACTGCCCAATGACTCCTAAAGCTACTAGCATACTGCCCAATGACTCCTAAAGCTACTAGCATACTGCCCAATGACTCCTAAAGCTACTACTGTTAGAATACTGCCCAATGACTCCTAAAGCTACTAGTGTTAACATACTGCCCAATGACTCCTAAAGCTACTACTGTTAGAATACTGCCCAATGACTCCTAAAGCTACTACTGTTAGAATACTGCCCAATGACTCCTAAAGCTACTACTGTTAGAATACTGCCCAATGACTCCTAAAGCTACTACTGTTAGAATACTGCCCAATGACTCCTAAAGCTACTACTGTTAGAATACTGCCCAATGACTCCTAAAGCTACTACTGTTAGAATACTGCCCAATGACTCCTAAAGTAAGGTGACCAGATTTCTGAAATGAAAATCGGGGACATTTTCAATGCGGTGTTGAAAAATCATTAAATATTATCATTATGAAATAAAAAACTGGGACAAGTACTTTTTCATGTATTTTAACCAGCTTTTATTACACAAAAGGTTGCAATCAAACAACATGACATCACTGTGACGAATGTATAACCGCACATATGTATCAACAGACTGTAATATCTACACATAGCCACAAGGGAACAGAAAGAAATATATAAGTTGTATTAACTGCACCTGGCCACCAGATGGCGGCACACATAATACACTGGGGGCGGGCGCACAACACTAGCCAATCAGAGCATAGTATGCGTCATAGAGGCCACGCCTGCCCAGGTACTACCAAACTACAGATCCGGGGGGAGACCAGAAACCCCCAGGCAGCGTATCTATTAGATACCCAGCTAAGGGGAGCTCCACGCGTGACCTATACATACCTCTCCTTTTGCTTCATAGATAATATACCTAAAGCTAAACAAATAAAGTGAGTTAAAAGCGATCCTGTGTCGGGCGGCCTTCTTCCTCAAAGAACAGCACTACATCACCAACCATCCATCCACTGAGGAAGACAAAAATATCAATATATTAAAAAAAAAGTTTCTACTCGCAAATGAATACTGAACTGATGGGTCACATTACTGTGATCTCCTCATTCATCCACCTCCGCCTCAGGAGCCAATTTATTATTTTAACAGTCTCATGTCCCCTACAGGAAAATCATATGCTACCAAAGCAGTCTTCCACCCCCCCCTCTTCCATAACAGACCCACAATGTCATCACCTGGTAGGCTAATCTCATGCTAATATTAACGTTACAGCTTCACTGACAGATATGAAAACTGTCATAATGTTAAAGTTCACTGACTTTTATAACGTTACGTTAGGTCTTCAGTTCAGATTAACAATCACACTTACTTTAACGTTACATCACTTCACACACACACTCACAGCCAAGTCTTCCGCCAGTTACACAAAATAAATAAGTTCATACACAACATACCATTTGACCGCTGGTCTCCTTTTCTTTCCTTTTTGTGTTGTTGTTGACGCTGCTGCGTCTGTACGTCATACGACGTCTTCTCTGGCGATGCGTTAAATGGCTGCCGTAATAACTGGTGTTTGAGTCTGCGCGCATTTTCCCCCCGTTCAGTGTCAATCGAGGACATTTTCGGGGACAGCTTTGACCGGGGACAGGTCACCCAAAACGGGGACTGTCCCCGGAAATCGGGGACGTCTGGTCACCTTATCCTAAAGCTACTATTGCTAGCGTACTTCCAATGACTCCTAAAGTAAGTAGTGTTAACGTACTGCCAAATGACTCCTAAACATCCCAATGACTCCTAAAGTAAGTAGTGTTAACGTACTGCCCAATGACTCCTAAAGTAAGTAGTGTTAACATGCTGCCCAATGACTCCTAAACATCCCAATGACTCCTAAAGCTACCTGTGTTAGCATACTGCCTAATGACTCCTAGCTACTGTTCCCTCTGCGATGCAAGAAGCGTCAGCATGTCTACACCAGTAGTTGGAGAGTCCACATGGATGCTTTCCATCCATAACTAAACTAAACTCGAAGTGCGTAGGAGGCCTCGCGCTACGGCTTCGCCTTACAGCTCTTTGTGTTGTCTGACGAGTACGTAGTGGAGGTCTGGACCAATCCCGACATATCTAAGAGAGGACCAATCACAACGTATACGACCCGCCTCAAGGTCACAGCCATTCTCATCTTCCATTTAACCTGGTGGTTCTTTCAGCTTCGATGCGCTTGGGCTCATCCCAGCGTGTTAAGCCAGGAATAAAGCGTTCTCACGTCGGTGAGAGGGGGTGAGCACTGGCTTTCCCCTCTGAACTGCAACTCCCAGAACCTCCCACTGCCGGGATAAGCCTGTTATCACTGATAAGCCGCAATACGTTGAATTCTTCAGGTTTCAGCATCAAGTCATGTCCACAAGCACCCACACATATATGTACATACATGATATATATATATATATATATATATATATATATATATATATATATATATATATATATATATACACACAATGCCATTTGCAGAGCTCTATTACAAATAACTCAGATATACCTTATTCAATATATTTTGTGCTGCATTCATTATATTCTTGTGTTGTGTTTATTAAATGCCATTTATGTCCCTATATATATGAACACACAAATATACATGCAGATACACATGCGCAGAAATATTTGCAGAAACACAACTCATGCACACACACACTCACACATGCATGCACATGGACACACACACACAGTGCCAGGGAGTTCACCACCGTGTCGTTATATGTGTGATAGTTTTGGACTGGGGAGACATTAACGCAGCCTCCTGCGAGTTGTGAGCGCACGTTTAACAGACACATTTAGCGCCTTTGTTCCCTGTTTCAAATCGGCTTTTGACTCCTTTTAACTTTTATTAATCAACCTTGTTCTCAATAGAAAGCGTGGGAACACGACTTGAAGACCTGATTCTCATTCATCCTGTCACCGGGATGAGTGAAAAATTTAAATTGTCAGTGGTGGATGAAACTGTGAAATCCTGAAGCCTTTACAGCGTTAAACTGCCATTACGATCAACTAGGTGTGACGTCTCTAACACATTTAATATGACAAGCGCTCCACTGGTTTTCACAATTTTTTAAAGACAACATTTAAAAAAATCTAAAATTAAATAAACAACTGTCTTCATGTTGTCACCACTGGCATCCGTCTGAGTCCTTTCTCGTTAGTCTATTGAGCCTGAAAATATCTCTCTTAACAATGTCTCTCTCTCTCTCTCGTTCTCTCTCTCTCTCTCTCTCTCTCTCTCTCTCTTCTCTCTCTCTCTCTCTCTCTCTTCCTTGTCCTCAAATTACTTTATTGGCCTGCATTTATTTGCATTGTCAAAGCACAAACACAAAAGTAAAATAAGATTTTGCAAATGAGATACACAAAATATACATTTTAAGAAAACATGAAAAATGAATGGGAACAAATACAATCCAATAAAAATCTTAACAGCACCATCGTCTTCTCTCTCCATCATCTGTATCTCTCTCTCTGTCTGTCATCTGTATATATATATCTCCATAATCTCTCTTTCTCTACCATCTCTCTCTCTCTCTCTCTCTATACATATATACTGTGTATATATATATATATATATATATATATATATATATATATATATATATATATATATATCCATCTTCTCCCCTCTCATCTACTGCTGCTGTCCATTGTGGAACTAGATCATAAAATCCCCTTCCACACAGAGCAGATATGAAATGTTTTTGTCATTCAGGGGAACGTTGAGTTTGTGCTCTGGAAGCCATCCTGTGTGATGATGATGATTTGTGTTGAAGCGTTGTCTGTAATTCCTGGCAGTGCATCACACTGCAGCTGTGTGTCTGCCGATTGAATTACATCATTGTCTTAAGCTTAGAAGTCGGGAATAATTTCTTCTGAATGTTTTTGACAGGTCGTCAAAGGGGAATCCAGGTAATGTAGAATCAGAAACAAAGAAATAACCAAAAAGTAAGTGAAAGCGGAGATAAGGTGTCATTTCTGTCGGGGTCCGGGTGTGTTTTTACACCTGCGTCTGTCTGAGGAGCTATCGAGTGTTAAACGGGTCAGGCGGGCTGTTGGCTCGCTGGGAGACAGTTGTGGGATTACTTCTGAGTACTTAATCATTACGATTCCACCGGTGTTGACTGGGATAATGGTTTCCCAACGGGGACCGACGCCGGCAGGACCGCCCACGGACAAAGAATATGAACGTTTAATCAAACAAGACGTGTCTCACGTGACATCAGTTCAAGACAAAATGAAATCCAAATAGTTATTTATCTTAAGAAATGCGTTTGAGATGTCAGGTAGGCCGTGTGCAGCCTGTTGTTCTCTCCCTCCCCCGCGGTGCACGACTCTACAAGCTGCCAATCTCATAACAGGCTGCATGTATTGTCTGATATCTACGCCCAACGCTGGAGACATCTACCAACAAAAATAAAAGTCCACCTTAGCTATTTCTGAATAGGGTCAAATATTGACGGTTTATTAAAAATGTATCCAAAGGGAAGAATTACGATGGAATATTATTATGTTGTCTTCCGTTATCTCGAGATCACGCCTTTTTGTTGTTTTCTCATGGCCAAGAGATTAACTTTTATCATTTAGTTAGCCTAGGCTACTAAAATCACATTGCCTCTACGGACTTCTGTACATTGTGCACTGACTGATAGCTGCTGTAAACTTTACTTTGACAATGGTTTGACTCATGCAGAATTTGCATTATGTGTATCAATAATTGACAACTTCCAAATTACTGCACGACGCTTGAAAAGGTGGCCAACACATTTGCGCCTTCACCGGCGTCGGTACAATAATGACCCTGAGCAGGTGACGTCTTCATGGTTACAGAATCATGTCTGAGAGATGTCCCGTGAATGAATTGAATGACCTCACCTGTCTTAATTGTTAATGCTTTCAGAAAAAATGTTTATCTGGTGATCACAAGAAAACAACTTCTGTTATCTTCTTATCACAAGATGAATAAGTTGAGATCACGAAAAAACGTCTCAAAATACGAATATTTCAATTGCATTGCCTCTACTGACCACCACAGAATAATTTCCAACAACAAATATTGTTTGACTCCCCATGAAGGTCAAACAATATGTGGAATAAATTCAAATATATTGACTTAAAGGCCGTGGCGTAATTCCTTGTTTTTCATATCACTGGCGTTCCCTCTGAAATATAATCAACAATGTCTTCCTCCGCCTCACGATTTTTGTGAGACTTGGATTGTTGGATTGTGGTTAGAAAGCTTTTTGTGTGGAAACCAACCTTGAGATTCATTTGACGGTCACATTAAGAGTTAGGTAGAGGAGGTCAACAACCTTCCTCACTCCTCACTGAAGCTTACAGTTGTTGTTGTTGGGGAAAGCGTGATGAAGTTGTTGGTATGGATGGATGTGTTGCTGCTAGAACGAGGACAGCACTGTTACTTGTGTCTGGGAGGATGGATGTTTTCCACCGCTTGTAAGATTGCAGTTTGAAGTAGGATAAAAACTCCCTGGTCTCTTTTGGACATTTCAGTCAGTAAGGAAAACGGTCACACAAGTCCTGTCACCTCACAAAGGACTCCATCTGTATTCTGCTTCTTCCAGTCGTGCCGTGTTGTATTTCTTCTCTCATGATAACATGATGACATTTCAAAACAAAACACAAGATGTAGCTTGTCTAGTGTTATTTCCCCAGTGGTTGAGTAAATGTTTTCGTGAGGCCGCCAATATATTCCATAGTTTCAGCCATGCTGTGGCAGACTAGCTTTAGCTCTGCATGCTAGCAGGCTAGTGTGTGTGTGTGTGTGTGTGTGGGGGGGGGTGGTCACGGGGGTTACATACAGGACAGGGTTCACTAGAAGTGGACACTGTGTTGTCTGCTGCACACCCCAGTATCGGCTGCTTCTGCGCATAAATGGGAACACACAGTCTATGTCAACTCTGGTTGCCGTGGTAATGGTTAACGAGCTACAGTCTAACGATGCAGCCCTCAACAAAACATAATTAAACTCTAAATCGAAGAGATTATATATTAGGGTTTAATTTCATGTACTGACATACAGCAAATGAAAAAGTAAAGTATGTTTTCAACTCAACTAATTGAACTACGAAGTACGAAGCCCCCGAAGTGACATGAGAAAAAAAAAAAAATGATATGAGAAAAAAACAACAAAAAACATTGCGAGATCGTGGCTTTGAAACTTGAGATCTTGAGTTTTAAAGTCGAGATCTCGTCTTTGAAACTCGAAATCTCGAGTTTATTTTGGGAGCTCTCGCAAATGCGACAATACATATTGAGAACCACTAGAGCCGTCTCGGAGAGCTTATAGCCACTGAAATTAGGTTGCAGTTCATTATTTTACCAGCATGAGGTGAACAAGTGCAAAAAATAACGGGCTCTGGCTGCGCGCAAAATGTAGGCGGCTTCGGTGTCAGTGTCGGGGAAACCCTCTTATTCTGTGGAAAGTGATCTCAGAATCGATAGCCTATAGGCCGCTTACGTTACGTTTGTTAGGGAATTGTCGACATGGATCGACAAATAGCACTTTATTTTGAGATGGGGCTCAAATACAGTCAAATTCAGTCGGCCTTGGAAATGAGGCATGGCTACCGCTGGATGCATGACACCCGATGCATTGTCACCAACACGGACATAATGAACTGCAACCTAATTTCAGTGGCTATAAGCTCTCCGAGACGGCTCTAGTGGTCTCATATGTATTGTCGCATTTGCGAGAGCTCACAAAAGAAACTCGAGATCTCGAGTTTCAAAGTCGAGATCTTGAGTTTTAAAGCCAAGATCTCACAATGCTTTTTTTTTTCTCATGTGACTTCAGGGGCTCCGTAAATAAGTGACATATATAATATTATAATAATATTGCCTTATCTATTATCTACTATCTTTTGTGAATCCAAATAATCTCTTATACCTGTATAATGCGATGTATCAAAAAAAGGTATCTTGATTGTTGTGTCTCGTGTTGTTTTCCATATTCAGCAATGTATACGCAATGGCTACGATCACAAGTTTTAATTAAATAAACCAAAGTGCTGTTGTAGCAGCTTCTAACTTTGTGATAAGAGTTAGGGTCCTTAGCCCAGCGCTTTGCTCCATTAGAGTACCAGTCTGAAATACCGCTATGCTAGTGCCGTTACGATACACTACACCCTCCTAGCGTTAACACACTGCCCTCATCCTTTCTCCAATGAAACAACCTCTATGTCTAAAAAAGTAATGTTTTCTTTCAGTTAGAGGAGTGGTTAATTTAGATGTATTATTTAGTTTAATTTAGATTAGTTTTGCAATCTGTGAATGAGCAGCTCATTAACACTAGCAATCACTAACTTTTGGAAATGTCAAGACTAAAAACTGCTCTGTCACTTTTGTTCCATATATAGAACATGTTCAATTAATTATTTTTGTGAGTTTTATTCTTTGAACACTCATCATTTCATGTGAAGCTTTTAAACAAGCAGGCTGTAGTATGTTGACGGGAGAGTGTGAATCTGTGAGCGCATGTTTATACCACAGAAACCATTTACACTTCAGTCTGAAACCTCTCCCACAATGCTGTGGAAAATAGCATAGAGAAATATTTTTCTTTTCCCAATGAACTATTGGCTAATAGGAAATAAAGTCTGTCTCCCATGAATTAAACTTTCTGGTTTTGTTTTGGTCTTTCCTTCCCCCTACCAGGTGGTTCTCATTATTCCAGTAAAAGGCTGCGGACAGAATGCATCTGGGCGACTTGTGAATTATTTATTGGGAAGTTTCATGGAAATTGACCAACATACACAGAGTACATTGTGCAGCCTTACCTTTAACCTGCGTTACATAACATTGTCCCTGCCAGCCCCCATTTAGTTCAGAAGCACATTCCCTCTTTCTCCACATGCCAAATTGATTTAAAAGAGAACAAGGCAGGGAGTGTGAGTTGTGGGTGGAGGGCTGTTTTGTGTTTGCTCGATCAGTCGCTCAAATTATTTGGAACAAAAACCATGGCTGTGGTTAAAAAAAAAAAAAAAAAAAGGTTTAATAATTATATGCAATTTACAGGGGGAAAGGGGGCTTATTATTGGTAAACAACGTGCCATTTATCCTGTAATTTCAGGGTAGGTGTAAGGACAGCCATGTTGCTGACTGTGATTCTTGATCTAAATTGTAATTCTCCATTGATGATAATTGGTGTGTAAGCCTACTGCAGGTACATGTTAGGTCATCTGTGCAAATCACATTTACCACATAATAGTGTGAAGCTTTTGATTACATCGGCTTTAAATTAGCAGCACCTCCGTTTAATATTGGCTTTATCGTTTGCCATTGTGAATATAATTACATGCTGATACAATTACATAGGCCTAATGGTTAATCGCAAATGATGTCATTGCAATAGTTTGTAGAGCTAACGGTTTGCAGATCTAGCACTTACTGTAGGCTATGTAGCACAGGCATTTTATAGAGCTAAGGTTTGTAGCATTATTGATTTGTAGGGCTAACTGTTTGTAGCGTTACCGGTTTAGAGCTAAAGGTTTTTAATGGTTTGTAGCATTAACAGTGATTAGGGCTAACTGTTTGTAGCGGTTTGAGCGTTCTCTGGTTGTCTTGCTAGCTGAGATGCACACAGACAATTAAGACATACAACTATATACAAGGTGGGTTTAGCGCATATAAAACATTGTTATATCTGGAAAAGATTCAATCGGAAGTATTTTCTGCATTATTTTAGCTATAAAGCTATTGTTGTGAGTAGCTAATTAGTGTGATGCTAAGGTGTGTGAACCTAAGCAGGCACATAAACACTTCAACACCAAGCCAGTCCCTATGGTGGGGCTGTGACATGTCAAGGAGATGGGCAATTAAAGCACACATTACTGCAATTCAAGTCAAGTTTTGCTATACCATACAATGGCAAAATACCTAAATCAGAACTACAAGATATAGAGATATATAGATACATGGATACTTTATTTAACCCCATGGTTAAATTACAGCTCACACCACAAGGAAACCATAGAATAAAGGAAAAATAGACATCTGAAACATTATATATTAAATAAAGTGACAATACAATAAAAAAAATATAGACATCTGAAATATACAGTGAGAGCAGTTGAATTTGATTTAACATTTTACATCCATGCATCCATTATTAATCTATAAATTATTAATCTAAAGTCTGATTTGTGAGACTGCGTTATAATCTTTTTTTTTATTATAGACATTTTTTTTTTTGAACATGTAAAATAGGCCTATGTGCTCAACACATTGAGTCAAGAGATAGTCTGGGCCGGCTTGTATTAACCTGATCAAGGTAACTGTAAACACAACCTTACAAAACTCATTTGGACACATTTCTTCAAAACATTTATCCAGCTGGATGAATCAAAGATGTTACAAATATACAACCCAATGAGGTTTATCTCCAGAAGGAAGTGGTGTTTTAATTCATTTAAATGTTCTCGTCCACCAAGAGAGGTTCGGGAAGGCTGCCTGTCATTCCCCAATGTGGGCCTGATACAAACCTCATCTGGATGTCCTTCAAAGAAAAAGTCTGCATCTTATTTATGACATCTGTGCCTTGTAGTTTTACCTTGCAACCTTCACTTCAAAGTTGATGGATTCACATGTGAAGGTGGCTAAGGAAGATCAAAGATTTTCTTTTGAAGTATTGCATATGGGCAAAGTCTGGGGAGGAATATAATGGACACACATAATGCTGCGTTCTGCGCTGGAATCGCAGCCTTGGGCATGGGGCAGTTAGCGATACAACATGCCGTATTAACATAGAGACGTTTATCGCTCTATATTCCCAAAAGGTCATGTTCCTAAGTAGTGTTAACGCATGTTTCTACCGTGTAAGTCAAGAAGAGCCGTATAGAATGACTTTTGGTCTTGCGAATTGTAATATGGTATAGAGATATAGGCCTAGTCAGCATAGCAATGCTGAGAAAAGTCAAATTTAATGCAAAACAATATTTAGTAGGCATATAGAGCAGTTAGCCACCTATACATATACATAGTTAGACAGCAGATATACTGTATAACAAAGAGATAGATGGCTACAGACAAATACTAGATAGACAGAAACAGCGGACAGACACAGGGCAGATAGACATCATAGGCGTCTAAATAAAGTCATTATTTTTCAATTAGCAATAGCAGGCGTAGTTGAGCGCTAACGGACATGAATAATTCTGTAAGCAGCGTGAGAAAGTCCTCCGCATGACATTAACTTTGTTTACAGACGAGGAGCTGACAGGAATGAATAACTAGGCAGCAAGAAAGACTCGGGTCCCAGGGGGAAAGTGTAAAAAACAAACGGCAAACAGCAGGCGTCCACCGGCTAACAGTTAGCAGAGCCGCCGGTGGCCAAAGCCCCCGGTCTGGTGCGGACCGCTGACTTAATGTCATGTGCTGAGAATACGAGAGAGGCTCCCAATGAGAGCTCTGACTCATGGAGGACGTTGCCGAGGCTTCATTTGAATTAGAATAAAATAAAACAATGGAAAAACACCGACGCCACAGCTAAATTTGAGCCCAGGGACGGGCGTGGGGGGCGGGGGGGGGGGGGGGGAGAGAGGCCGAGGCGTGCTGGGGTTGGAGAGATCACCACCCAAAATACCAACACATCAGCATATTTATCCAGTTATCCCTGCCACAGTATAGACACTCTCTTTAATCAGGTTTAGTGTGTGGATTAAACTGCTGGAATTTGGTTTGAATGTGTTTTTATGCTCACCAGTAACATCGCATATAGGAAATGATAGCACAGTTCATTATGATAACTCACGTTTCCCCCCCCAGGTTTTATTGAGATTTGATCCAAGATGCACCCTGTGAACTTCTGTCTTCATGATGAAGACACTGGTAATACTGACATGAGTCCGGTCTATGAATACATTTATTTAAAATAAATCAAATTCAATAAATACTGTTTTATTCTATTTCGACAACATTATGGAATAACGTTGAAATACGTATATTTGTGTCAATAATAAAGATTCATAATATGGAAAATCAATTATTGAAAGTTATAATTAGACTTGTATAGTATTGTAGTTTTTCGGGCGGTAACATGCTACTAGGCTATTCATAATTAAACACTATCCCCCAAAAAAGCACTGAATTCACCTTCCTCTCTGCCTTGAAACCAGAACAGTTAATCAGGACGGCCATGAGTTGTGAGCAAGGGAAAGTATTTTAAAGAAGTCCTGCATTCCTTTCCTATAGAGAGAAGTTAGCAGGCAGAGAACAAGAACATCAGCAGCATTGGTTTGATTTCCCTCTGGGGTCTCGTCTCTCTCTCTATTCAGACGTCTGCCACACTATAGGGTCAGGGACCCTCCAGCCTCATGTAATTCCAACTCAAGCTCAATTTAATTATGCTTCACTTGTTTTTTGTCTTTTCCATACAGAACAGCTTTTAGCACAATGGTGCTGGAGAGTCTGTATGTGACTTTTGATGGTCACATTCCAGCTCTGCTCCACAGATTCAGCAGATTCTCTTATGTCCCCGAGTTGATAAGCACAATGAAATGAATGTAGAGATGTTGAAATTCACACACTTTGTATGAGCTCAACTTTCTCCATCTGTTTTAATGACTGTGTGTAATGTTTCACGCTAATATAAGTTTTATCTTAAGACCAACTCCTACCTACTCCACCTCAGTGTGTGTGTCATGATTCACTCTGAAACTTCTGTTAATATAGTTAATACCATCATAAGCCTACATTTTGTGTAGGCCTGTATTTGGTAGTGTTATTGTTTTTAATGTGTATCTCTTCTTTATTCTACTACTGCCCTGTACTTGCTGCTGTGGCACCTGAATATCCCGTCTGGGATCAATAGTTTTATCTTATCCTAACATGCACACAGCATTGGTTAGTCCTAAATCTGAAATCGAAAAAGATGGAAAACTAAGGGAATATCCGTTAAGCCTTTGCTCTACAGAGTAACCATAACCATCACATCATGGGCCAGTCAATTTGACATCAGTTTGCATTGACTCAGAAAAAAAACTGGTGCAATACCCAATTTGACCAGTGGTGGCGCTCTGTCAATGCAAATTAGATGTTCACATGAAATAACAAATTAATAGAGTTGTATTCAATTTGTGAGCATGTTTTGTTGAATACGCGAATTCATTACAACACAGCGAAAATAACAAAGTGGAAAAATACATTTGAATATTTTTATTTAAATGGTGTTCTTAAGGTGACTGAACTTTTCTACCCTGAAAGTTGGGATGGTTTGGGGATATCCCCCCGGCTAAACCTTTTCATGACTGATGTGTTTCCAACGCACTGACATCATCTCAGAAAAAACATCACTTAGAAGAGATAACATGACATCCCGATACGAACCCTTAAATCTACATTTATATGTCAAATAGCTGCTGTTAGTGTCTGTGTTACTGGCATAGCCAAACGTGAGAGAATTAGTGAGAGACCGATGGATAGATTGTAAAAGAAACAGAGAGACACTAAAATAGAGATAGATGGACAGAAACAAAGAGAAACAGTTAAAGAGAGAGAGAGACAGACAGAAACAGGGACAATGACAGATATTTAGACAGAAACAGAGAGAGACAGTAAAATAGTGACAGAAACAGGGACAGCAAAAGCTAGATAGAAACGGGCAGACTTAAAATAGATAGACAAAAACGGAAAGAGACAGTAAAAGAGAGATATATAGACAGAAATTGAGAGAGTAAATATATATAATTATAAATCCTGCTACTTTACCTCTGCACTTTCTTTGTTTTGAATCAATTGGAAACGCCTCAGATCCAGATTCCCTTGCCCATGCAGAGTCTAATAGTTAGTGTTATCTTTATTTCAAAAACAATTATTTTAGTTGCTGCATGCAAGGTCACACACACACACGTCCTTCTCCTCCTCCTCTTTCTTTCCTTTCTTTCAGCCATTGGAAGTGAAAGATGTGAGTGTGAATCTAAACTAGTGGAGAATAACATTAACATCTAATGTTATACCTCCATGCAAGCTAATACAAGGTTAAAGTTAATGTTAAAGGTGCTGTAGGTAAGATTTAAGAGCTATAATTTGAGTGTAATGTTTCAGCTGGTGAAGTGTTGAAGAACGCTGTGTCTTTATGTCTGCTCTGACCGAACATAACCCTGTTCTATGTAACACTTGTCCCCCTCTCTGTGTCTGACACAACACTCGACCGCTGTGAAGGCGGCTGTATGTACACACGCTGTATTGATACTGCCCTGGTGTGTGGTGCTTGTGGGTTAGATGAGTGCTGCTGGGAAGCGCTCAGCTATTGTTATTCTTAGGCTTTTTTTAAATCATTTTTTCTTTCTTTATTATTATCTTCAAAATGTGACACCCATCTCCTCCCACAGTTTTGCACCTAGAGGCTCCACTCCTACTTCCAAATGTTGATCTTGGCTTGGCATTGGAGTTATAATTAAATGATTAAACTTTTAAAATATTATATTTTATAGTGGAAGTCAATGGGCAGACTGCAAAGCAGTATGGCGAACTACTTCATCATACTAATTCTTAATCATACTACCTAGACTCAAACGGTATCACTTGAGCTATTTGTTTAACTCTTAAACTGTTTGACATTATTAAAATGGTTTGTGTGTTTATACTGTGACACTTACTCCACTCCACACAGACTTTTGACTTTTAAACTCAGGTTAAAATATTTTCAGTTGAATTCAGCCATTCAACATTTCTAACACATTTCTATCATCTTAAACTATGTCACTTTAATAAACATATGTTTAACCTAATTTAAACCACAGCACTCACAGGAAATGCAATTTCTAGTTAATTAAAGCATCACCCAATACAAAGTTAGGTGTTCTGTGAAGCATTTCACCAGGCTAATGAGTCGCTGGTGGGTACAGCGATCATGTGTAGTCACCTCTGGTTATAAACACGCCGTGCACAGGAGCTGCTTAGCTGGGCTTTGTTCTTTTTTTTTTTAATAATGCATGATATTTGAAACACTCAAATATCCACATTTGTTCAAAATGGATTTTATATTGCTCATTTTTTATAGCAAAATGCATTATGCAGCTTCCAATTTCCTCTCTCTCTCTCTCTCTCTCTCTCTCTCTGTCTCTCTCTGTCCCTCACTCTCTTACACACACACATGCACACATACACACCCCCATGCGCACACACATACATAATAAAACAATTAGATTTGAGAATGAATAACAACTAATAGATTACAGACTTCAACCAAAACATTTCGTATCCTGATCGATCCCATTTTTAATCTCGCAGTATCTATCGGTACTGTAGTAGTAGTAGATGCCTGTACTGTAGTAGTATATGGAAGGTATCTGTCTGTGCTGTAACAGTATATGTCTGTACTGTTATAGTATGTACTGTAGGAGTATATGTACTGTATATGTCTGTACTGTTATAGTATGTACTGTAGGAGTATATGTCTGTACTGTTATAGTATGTACTGTAGGAGTATATATACTGTATATGTCTGTACTTACAGTATCTGTCTGTACTGAAAAAGTATGTACTGTAGGAGTATATGTACTGTATATGTATGTACAGTATGTGTGTGTATATACAGGATGTGTATTCAGCATATAGTATATATGTGTGTATATACAGGAGGTGTATTCAGCATATACAGTATATATGTGTGTATATACAGGATGTGTATTCAGCATATAGTATATATGTGTGTATATACAGGATGTGTATTCAGCATATACAGTATATATGTGTGTATATACAGGATGTGTATTCAGCATATACAGTATATATGTGTGTATATACAGGATGTGTATTCAGCATATAGTATATATGTGTGTATATATACAGGATGTGTATTCAGCATATAGTATATATGTGTGTATATACAGGATGTGTATTCAGCATATAGTATACTGTATATGTGTGTATATACAGGATGTGTATTCGGCATATACAGTATGTGTGTATATGCAGGATGTGTATTCGGCATATACAGTATATATGTGTATATATACAGGATGTGCATTCAGCATTTACAGTATATATGTGTATATATACAGGATGTGCATTCACTATATACACATATATTATATGTGTACAGCAGGTTTCAGGCAGATTATAATTGGAGCCCTACGTGTCCTGCAGGTGTGTGTGTGTGTGACATGTATTTGACATGTGTGAGACGTCCCAGGCAGACACCAGCCTCTCCCCCCAGAGAGACGGACCTGTGAATAAAGCCAGACGCAGGCAGGACCGTGTATGTGGACGGACGGATGGACAAGAGTTCTGTCTTCCTCCATTGTGCCTGGAGCCCAGGGCAGACATGACAGACATATGATTTACAATGAGCGGGATGTCAGGATCTTTCTTGCAGTTTTTTCTCAAATGACAGAACGGTCTTTATTCTCTCGAGTGTCTCCTGTGTCCGGCCATCGTGCTCGACTTAATGTATTCAGATGGCTGGAGATGGTGAAATACCGCAAGCTGTTCAACTTAATTAGCTCCATTGTTGGGGTGATTGCAGAAAGGAGCTGATCGCTGTTTTTTTTTTTGTGTGTTTTTTTTAAGGAAGCCTGCGTCCTGTATCGATTGTGAGGAATATCCCTAGATGTGGAGAAACTTTTCAAATAAATCTTCAAGTTGCCTGGAAAAAATAACAATGTTTGATTTTGGGGGGCAGCGAAGAAAAGAAAGTTGGAGAAGAGAAAGAGAGGATTGCAAGACTTCGGGAGCATATTTTTGTAATATGTGGCAGTTGGCTGATTAATTAGACGCATCACAAATATTATAGCCAACTCCTTAAATGATAAAAAATGAGTTTTTGCTTTGATAATAAAACATCTGAACCAGCAACCGCTTAAAGAGTTGGAGAAGAACACTCTCTGAACTTAACTGCTGATCTCAGCAGCACGACTGGAAGAAACATGTTTATTATTATAAGAAAACACACTTTCCTGTCTTTAAAGCACCGCTTTCTAATGCGGTTCACAAATCAATCTGTGCTAACCCGTGTTCAAAGTCACCGCCAAACCCATCTGTTAGTGTGAGAGAGACGATCGGGCGAACGCAGAGACACAGAACTGTCGACATGACAAAAACACCATGTCTTACTGTAATGTAACATGCGCCATACAACTAGGATGACTATGTGATGATGAATGGAGAGAGGCAGCATCTCCAGCACCACGCATTTATCAGCCTTCCTCTCACCAACGAACATCAGTCACAGATACGACATATGGCACACAATCTTCATCCATTACACATCCAGCATGGTTATCACATCGCTCTAACCCTGTAGAGTATGCTTTACACACAGTGTAGAGTTCGGTCTGGGCTGCAACGATGGGTTGCATTCATGGATTAGTTGATTGTTCATTCAGAATTAATCGAATACAATTTTGATAAACTTTGAATAATTCATGTTATCAAAATTATATTCGATTAATTCTGTTTGTAGTTTAAAGGTGCAGTGTGTAGAATTGAGTGGCATTGTTGCCTTAGAAAGAGCCATTTATATCTACATGGGGAGTGGGTCCTCTTCCACGGAGCCGCCATGTTGCACCAGTAGCCCAGAATGGACAAACGGCTCTAGAGAGGATGCGTTTTTGATTAGCAATCATAATCACTGTCTTACTTGTAAGCACTTATAGTTGACCTGACCTATAATTTTACAGACTAAATAACTTGCAATTTATGAATCTATCAAGGAACCTCATCACTTGACACTTGGCTACTCTATGCTGTCGAGGACGAGCTTCAGTACCTACTGGCACCTTACAGGCCAGTACTAGTAATATACTGTATATAGTAACAAGTAATATATTGTAAGTAGTATAGTTTTTCCTCACTTGTGCTTGCTTTATCTTCAGATAAATCGTCAGATAAAGCAAGCACATTTAATTAATAACTTGGGTCTTTGGTAGCTTGTGATGGATTCATCTGAAAAAATAAACTGACTTATGTCAATTGACTATGAAAATGTGTTTTTGCAGCCCTAGTCCTAGTCTCCTGGCAGATGTTAAGTACCGTCACTCTCTCTCACCTTCAGAATTCATCGAATACAATTTTGATAAACTTTGAATAATACATGTTATCAAAATTATATTTGATTAATTATATTAGTTTAAAGGAGAAGAGAAGAAACACAGAAGAGGGATCTCTCCTTCCAGCTCATACTGTATGAGGTCATCACTGGTCACAACAATAGTCTTACAGACTAGTTTTCATGGAACAGTAAGATAGACAGACAGGACAGATAGACAGATAGACGGAGAGATACATCTGATATTCACATGTAATGTTATGTAATGTTGCAATGTCATGTAATGTTGTAATATACTGTATATATATATATATATATATATATACACTGCCATACTTTTATATAATGTAATGTTATATAATGTGATGTTATATAATATTGTAATTTAAATATTTGGCACATAGTTGGAGGAGTCGTTAAACCCAGTTTAACATTTTCAAACCACTGCATACAAACATATAAGCATGTAATTGTAGATGATAAGATTTGCTAATTCATTTGTCAATTAGAACCATATGCGAACAGGACAGGCTTTTATACAACACGACTTGGCGAGGAGCAATAACCTCAGGCTAGCAAACACAAATATGAGTAAACAATATGACTGTGCTGCGTCTGCAGGCTGCTCTCACTTTCACCACAAAACAATCCTTGCTTTTAGCTCTTTATTCATCTCATTTTCCTTCTTGGTTTTTACTTTAATGTTTATTGTCTCACCTGACTTTAATATTTACTGTTTAGTCATTTTGCACACTGAACACAGTCCAAAGTGACTAAATGAATTCCGATACTGGTCATAAGGAGCAGGTAAGAGGGCCATTTAACTACTAGGGCCAGATTATTGAAATTTAAGGGGAAAGGGCCGGAAAAGATGAGTAATGATCGCATATAAACATACATACAACATAAAAAACAACACTATATACCCTTAATACTGTGCATAAAAAGTGTTTATTGACTGTGTTTATCTAACACACACTAGGGCAATAGGGTCAGTTCATACAGTTCTACATAGACCTGTTATTTTTCATGTATTATTTATTTTAACAAATCACTTCAACTCAAAAGATACATTCAAAATTGATTTCATTAATGAGGCAGATTGAAAGATGTTCTGTAACATTGAACCTGTAAAAATCTCCTAGCTACAAGTACTCTTTTATTATTATTCAAAATGAATGATCAAAATAAATGGCCGCAGGCCTGATATAGAAATACATCAATCAACATGTGATCATGTTATTTACATTCAGCAGTTATTTAAGTCCAAGCACATAGGATCACACATACATGCACAACTCTGCTATCGCTGCGGCCTGTTGACTCGTCGACAGCCAGTGACATCACATCTGCTTGTTTTAACTTTGAAAAGGCTTTGAATACATCTGTATTCATCTGATCTTTGTTGTGTTGGACGTTGGTATTTTTCGGATAGATGAAATTATGTTCTTCTTCACCTTGTCATCGGTCACCACATTTTCAAGGACAGCTCCTCAAGGTGCAGTCTTTCACTGTGTCAGAATCTGTAAAGGTTTCTGTTTTTCTTCTTTTTACCAAGAAACACGAAGGGAGGCTGTGGTACTCCTCTCATTGTTTCGAACACGACCGGGCCGTTATAGCTGCCCTCTGTTGGTAATTCACAGAGAGGCTCTGCACTTTGATTCGATGAGCTTCTGAACCCACTGGACATGTTCCAATGAAGTTGGAGTGATATGTGATGCAGTGCCTTCTCAGATTGTATAATACTGATAGCCTCGCTGTAGATCAAACATATGGGCTTTGGTCACATTACAAAATAGATATTTCACATTCCACTCCATGTTCAAGATGTTCATTGTCTACCATTGGCCTCTTCAATGTGGACATTTTAGCTCTTAACATTTTTTTTTCCACTCACAAAACTTTTCTGAAAGCGTGCGGGGTAATGGGCGGGACAAAGCAGATAAAACGGAAATTGAACTGGCTCTCATTCTTGCTCAGAAACAGCTTTTTCTCCTTGATTCTGATTGTTTCTGTTCTAATAAATCATTTGCAGGCCGAATAAAAATGATTAGGCCTGGGTTAGGGCATCTTGATCTAGGATGTCTACAGGTAGACTGGGGACATTGGGGGATCGAACCCAGAACCTCTCAGGGTTCGATCCTGCTCCCCCCTACTGTTTCTTTCCTCACCATTTGCCATTATTGTATTGGTGACGTTTGTATCACATATACATATCATAAAGACAACTTTCTCCCCCTATACAGTCTTACTATTGGCTATTATCTAATGCCATTATTCAGAATCAGCCAACCGAACAGGTGGCACCACATCAGGTCACACTGGCAGTTTAATTGGCACATTCTAGTATAAAGCTTAGGGGTTTTTAAGCTCTTAATTAAAGCTGCCTGTAAGTACATTTTGGGACCCCCCCCACCCCCTAAAAAAACAACTCCCTCTCTGCTCCCAATATTTCTCCACTATTGAAAAGTGTTGCTTTCACGCACCTGTGATTGACAGGCAAGATGCTGGAACCGGATGCCCTGATTGGTCAGAAATGGGCAGGGAGTGGTCTAAAATCTGAATTGTCTCATACAGAGGCAGGCGCAGTCAACTCGAAATAGACAGCGCATTTCACTCAATAAAAGCTGATGGATGGCTGTGCCATTTCGAACCAATTACGCAAATTATATAACTCTTAAATCTTACCTACAGCACCTTTAATGTTGTAAGTGCTCGGCTAGCATTGAGACCTTGCACAGCGTTAGCGAGCTATACTAGTAATTCAATGTTGTATTGAAATGTAAGATCAAACAAGGGCATTATTCCATTCTGAAGTGGAACGCTAGCTTGTGTTCCTATTCATGTCTCCACCACTTCTCTTTGCTTTAATGAAAACTTTAGTGAGAAGAAGTAAGATAAAGATATTATATAAACATAGCGTCGGGCATCCAGCAATGGCGTAAACACTGGAGACTAGAGTCAACAGAAATGGCTGATTTAGTGAATAATAAACAACATCAACTCTTAAAATCGGCCCAAAGTGTTTGATAAGTGAATTAAGCTCTGTTAATCCACCTTATTTTGTCATTGTAGTTGATGCCCTGTCCTTAACCCAGGAGTAACCTTTTTGACCTTTGACCCCCATTACATTGTTGTCCTTCACAACCCAACCAAAATCTGCCACACAATAACCACACAATACCTGCCATCTCTGCTGAAAGTTAACTGACCCTGTAGTTTAGACGGCTTTATAACAACAATGTAGTGACATAGAGTCCATAGAATAACCCCAAATAATACATAATAATACAGTCAACACACGTACTGCAGCTCCCCAGCATTAGTACACGCAGGTGAACTGTATCAGTATGTTTACAACACTGCAAATCACCTATTTCTCCGGAGTAAGGAAAAAACGGCGCAGGCTCCTGGGTTGAATCAGCTCATGAAAAACAAAGTTGGTTTAGAACAAGCTCAGCCCGAAAAACCTGGACCTGTAGCCACTAAATGGCAAAGTTATCTAATGGAAGGGGTCTCTGTATGTATGTATATGTGTGTGTGTGTGTGTGTGTGTGTGTATGTCCTTCAATGTTTATCTGATGGACTTCACACTTGTAAGTACCCAAGTAAGTGCAGTGTCAAGTGTGAAGTTGTTTGGCTGAGCAGCTCTCAAAAAAAGCTGCAAGCGGCAATGCACTACACTAGCAGTTAAATATAGAGACTATATTTGGTAAAATAACTGCTGGTGATTTGATTGGCCGTTTTGAATTGTGAAGAGGTAAAGGAACTGCTGAAGTGGGGTGCCAGTGGAAATAGTCATGATTCATGATTGATTGATTCACGTACGTAGCTCTGCTTCTGAAGTACCTCATCATAAACTATTATAGATCCTGTCTGTCAAGTTCAGTTGGTTGAGTTGTGTTGGTGAAGTTGTTCCTGATTGAGCACAACTTAAGTTATCTTTAGTTCCAAACCATTCAATCGCTCTTCATCAAATTGTTTCATTATAAACAATGTCCGTCCTGCCAATCATGGGCCAGTATGTATGTGTCATGCTCTAAGAGGAATATTTGAATGTGAGTGTGGATGGGTTTAGATGAGAGCAGGTCTCACTGTCCGCTATCTCACTAGAAGTCAGATGTGATGGGATACGTAATGGATGCACATCCATGTAGGGAGAATAAAGAGAACTACCCAAAGTCGAAAAAACTAAAATCACAACGATCTATGGGCAATATCATAACCATAGGCGGATCATGAGACATGGGCCCCTGTTCAGTGTCCTCTGCCCTGTTTCTAACTCTATACACAAGGCTAGTAGTTTATAAACTAATGTTTTCTATTAATTTCTTCCAAGGGAATCTGTGAGTGTCTGTTATTCAATCAGTTCATCAGCCTATTCTTAGTCGTATATTAGCCCAGCAATAAAGCTAATGAGTTATTAGCGATTAGCTGCGGTTAGAGAGGGGTATGACCTTCACATTTTTGTTGAACTTGCCTTTCGCCTCAGACTGGTTCTGAGTCCGAGTCGCACTAACTGATTGTTTGTGTACCTGTATACTGAGAGGTCCCCGATGCCCAGCACCATGTTTTTAAGGTTGACTCAATATCATCAGTCAGGTCATATATCTACATAATAGACTCCCTCAAAATGCAGTTAAAAAAGTGTCACTCACTCTTAGTTACGTACTGCACTCGCCTGAAGTACGAGTGGTCCTGAAATTAGACTCTGAATAAAAACTACTCGCCGGCGAGCTTAATTTCCAGCCCCACCAACAGGGCCAGTTAAAGTCAAAAATACATCCAACAATATTAGTCAGCCAAATGTTACCTCGGCTGATCTTGCCATCCGTGGGGAATTGACGCTGCACTTTAAATGCGGCTGAAAGTAGGGAGGGACTGAGCGCATATAAATCCTCCCATGCAACGTTGCTATACAATTCTAACCATTGTATTGTTTATATGCTTTATAGCTTTCTATTTGGTGTACATCAATGTCACCCCCCAAACAATAGCCAAACTAAATACTCTTTGCATCTAGACGATTCACATACGTCACCAAAATTGAGGTCATAAAAGCGACATTCGCTGAAAAGCGAGTTGTTTGCATCCCTTATAATTGCTCCCATTGTAACATCTTAATGCAGCCCTCTCCTTCTTCATTCCCATGATGTGTTAATTGCGTTCAACAGTAATTGTGTTTGCTGTGTGTTAGTAAAACGCACACAGGGCAACATGTAATTAATCAGCCTATCGATCTCATCCTAACCTTTGTAAGCAAAACAGAAAAAAGGGGCCCCTAATTATTCATGTTTTATATTTTTCTCTTGTTTTTATGCCCACCACCTACCCCAAAATCAATATAAAACCCACTTCTATTTGCCTCATTAACTTGTGATCTTGTAACTCTGTGACCATGTTCTTCAGCTTTTGTTAACAGGACAGCAATACTGGGAGGTGTTTCACATCATATAGTGATGCACAGTAGAAATCTGCAGGCATTAAATATTTGTGGCTCTTAAAAAAAAGTAATCATTCTAACGATTCAATAATAAAATGCACATTAAAAAAGTTAGTCTCTGTGATATAACAGTATAAAGTATTCTTTTGCAGATAGTTTGCGCAATTAAGTGGCTACTAACGACGCCATGAAATCACTGACCACCATGATCTAGATTTCCAAAAGGGATGAATGTGTTCTTATGAAATACTTGGTAATACTGATGATTATATTATTATATTATTATATTATATTAAGTATTTGGTACTACCAGTTGTATTACTGTAGGAGGAAATCCCAGCCTCTCACACATCCATCTTCTACCTCAGGCTGAAGCCATCGATTAGTGAATAAAAATAGGTAGTAAAATAACTGTACACAACTACATCACAGTTGGGCATGCCAATTTATTTTTCATTGATAATTATAATTATTAAATAATAACCCCCCCTCCCACATACAAACTGACAGCAGCAATTTACGGCGTTGTTGAATACTCGATTATGATTGGTCAATTACAGCATTGTACGGTCTGTAGGATCTTACAAACAGATTTTTTTTTAGCAATAAAAGCAATAAAATCATTTTTTGTTGTTATATTTTGTGTCAAATTATTGATTTCTCAAGTAAGTAGCCGTGTTATAAGCGGGAAAATGTACAGCGAGCCGGTCAATATTGCGAAAATAAACCCTGACAGGGTGATGGAGGACTTAAATCATGAATTCAATCTTGAATCTCCCTGAAGGGGTGCACACATTGAATTAGCTGCGGGTTAGCTCATGCATAGCCAGTCTCCTAAGGAACATATCAGCCTCCCACCTGTGTGTAAAGTCAGTGGATATTTGCGGAGAGCTCTGGTAAAGCGGCCTGAACTGAACCTGTACCTGAGTCGATTGTGCCAGTGTTTCCATGGCGCTACTTAACCCCCCCATGATAGGTATGGGGGGGTCGATACAGAGTTGCCTGTGACCATCGTCTGTATTCTGCTGAGAGGAAATGTACAACTTCCTGTGCCCCACCTCTCATCGTCCAGCTCCTTAAAGACATGTTTGTGAGCTCACCAATGAGTCATCGTCTGATAAATGACTAAATAGTAGTGAATAATGCAAAGCTAAATAAAGTGTGACAGTAAAGTAAAGCAACAATGTGCCGCTTTCAGCACAAACATATGCCACATTATGATGAGACAGCTCAGCCAGGGGTCCAAACAGAAGGTCATAAAGAGTCGAGGTGTACTAAAGGTATTAAACACACCTGAGATCACACCTACGCCCTCATTACCGCCCACAAGCAGGTAATCCTTCACTGGCTTGTCCTCTTCCAGGTCCTCCGGCCGCCCTCCCGTCGGGATTCAAACCAACGGCCTTGTGTTCTGTGTTCAGTCCCCCAGACGGGCCGCTTGTCCTTGTACGGCCCTCCGCTCTCTGTCTGATCCAGGGGTAATGATGCTTGGTCCCTCATCCATAGTAAAGCTCATCTCAGGAGAAAGAAATGTGTTTTGTATGATTGCCTTCAGCCAATGTGCTCTATCTGCTCTGATGTAGACTCACATTGAGGATTGATTTTGAGCACATTACTGATCTACTATTTTCTAACAACTTAGACCTTACTTAACCTTTGCCTGCTTGTTTAATGCTGTCATTATATGTCTGGCCCTGGAAGGAGGGATCCCTCTTCTGGGTTCCTTCTCAAGGTGTCTTCGCTCTGGGTTGGGAGATTTTTTCTTTTAAGTCCTTTCAAGGGCTGAGGGTTAGGGGGGGGGGGGTTCGTATAATGTGGGGCCCACGGCCTTTTGAGACTGGAGCTGTGATTCAGGGCTATACTCATAATCTTTACATGACTCAGTACCACATTGCCTTCAGTATGCTAGTAGCACAGCATAGGCTTATTGTCTCCCGTACCGATACACTAGTTTGATCGGTTCTAGTTCTGGCATCGCCATAGCAACACTGATCTGTGGTTGTACTACCGCCGTCTTCATCATAACAAGCACGCCTACGCTTGAATGTTTTTGGTCTTTCTTTGTGGAAGCGGTGTGAATGGTTTATTATGCCCTTGGGTGTATGGAAGTGGTGCTCTATGAGAGAGGTGTTGCTCGATGGTGAAGATAGACATCACAGAAACAACACTGTAGTCGGCGCCCTGCGGGTCTGGATCAGAGGTCCTCATCACCATGGTGAGAGAGGTGGAGGGTGGTGGTGGCGTCTCTGGCCAGCAACTAATTTCCTTTCATTTACAAGTAGAGAGGGACCATGCCTCCCCTCTAGCAGCAGAGTCTGGTGAGGGGACCAGATCTCTGAAATGAAAAACAGGGACGTTTATAGTCTGCAGTCTAACGACAAAATATCTGTTATTCTATCTGAATTTTTTTTTTAAAAGAGCCATTTTTACACTTTGCCTATTATCATGGTAAATGGACTGTAGTAAAATATTGGGCCCAATGGTTTACTATGATGTGTTTTAAGCCTTGGCAAGCCAGCCAAAAACAGTCCAAGGAAGGATACTGGAATAGGGAATGCTTATGGTATAAAGTCCCCTTTATACCATACCATACCTTATCTAGACCCCTGCTTAGCGTGTTTGCATCACAACCTGTCAGATAGAGATTAGAGTAATTACCAACTGTCTTGAAATTAATATTCATGAGCAAGCTATAACCTTTTCCATTTCAAAATCTATAATTATATTTTACAGCTCCAGCCAGGGACAGGTCACCAAAAATGCAGACTCTCCCCAGAAAACGGGGATGTCTGGTCACCCTACCTTTCAGATCCAGATTCAGACAACTTTATTGATCCCAGAAGGGCAATTCATTTGCAGTTTACCCAGTCCATACACACTACTTAAAAACTCTCTGGCAAGATAGTTATATGTCAGAGCGCAATAGATCAACACACATGGGTATCAACACACATGGGTCAATACAAGGAAACAACGAGCAGCAGTAAAAATTCATATAAATAAACAAGTTTAAAAGAATGACACTTAGAATATAATTTAAAATGACTCCGACTCGGCGTTTAATTGCCTGATAGCGGCAGGAATAAAGGACTTAACTCAAACGGCTGTTTTACGTTATGTGCTCTTGGACTAAAACTTCAAGGTGGCAGCACAATATGTGCTGTATCTTTTTGAGAGAAGTTTTTTTGCTCCTGACCTGTGCTTACACACACGTCTGGCGGACATTTCCTCTGCCTGGAGCGAATGATCCTGGGCTCCCTGGCAGGTCGGGGACTGAGCTTGCACCTCAGCGTGGATTGCTTCTGGCATTCAAGGATATAATTCAGAAAGCCACTGGGTTGAAGTGACCTTGTGGAGTGATGTGAATATCAGTACCACTTATCAGTTGTACTTGTCATTCTGTTTTTAATGATCAAATTAATTCATCCTAATGAGCTTCATCTACTACTACTACTTCGTCTACTGACACTACAACTTATTGAAATAATACCTATACTCCATCACAGAGGCTTTCAATGCATGTTGGCATGCATGGGCTGTGGTGTCCAAAAATGCACCAAAACAAGAAGCGACAAACAACCGCACGCTGTGTGCTTGATGGTAACCTAGGAAACCATTTCTTGGAGTTGTGCCGAGTGTGATGTGTGCTCTTGTGAAGTATTTCCTGATAGCTGTGACTGCGGTAATAGCCATGCTGTTTGAATAGAGCGAGCCACTCCTATAAAAACCCTGGGCCGTATCAAACGGTCTCGGCGCTGGGCGGACGCTAGCTTGACGCTAGCTTGACTGTGGCGGACACCTATTGATTTTCACAACTCGGTCCGAGGCGTGTGGTAAAGTGTCATCACTAGAGTGCTGGAGTGGAAAATCAGGGCGAGCGGTGCGTCACCGTTGAGTGCGGCGCATTTCTCACTGTGGGCCGCCTGTCTGCTTTCTGACCCCACCGTGGCTTTTTAATGGACTAGAAAACCTTAGCCAATCAGGGGGGCGTTGCCATGGAGCTGCAGGAAAAGGAAGAGGCAAGCTTTTTCGCGCTCTCTCTCTCTCTCTCTCTCTCTCTCGTGCCGCTATCTCCTCTGTACCGCGCTCACACCTCTCTACACCTCGTATGAACTGAACGAAAATCTGTGATGATATCAAGTGATCTCTCACAGGAGATTTCTGCTCTGTATTTCCATCCCATAATATCTCGATGACGGGTGGTAGCCACGGTGGCAGGGCCAACTAGGCAACAGCTCATTGACAGATATGTCATCTAGTTTATTTTATGCTATTCTTTATTGTTCTCCTCTCCCTCCCTCTCTTTAACTCTCTGTATTTTGTCTCCTTTTGTTTTGTGATTTTGCCTTGATTTGCACTGTTGCTATTTATAGTTGTGTGTAATGTATGTAAAATGTATTTAGAAATTGTCTATCAGGTATGGGATGAATAAAGTTGTATCTTATCTTATTTGCTTAGTTATAACAACTGATCTTCCCCCACAGGATTAGTAATGAATAAAGTGATATATCATAACGTCTAATAGCCTATGATCTCACTTGTCAGGGATAAGATTAGATGGTACTTTCTGAACTGTTAACCCAACAAGCTTTTATTTCCTACTGTCAGACAAACCTCACTCTGCAGGAGCGTTGACTGTCGTGTGAACGAGAAGGTCAAGGTTTTCCTACCGCTACAATGATTATACTCGAAGATAGAACAAGTGGGTGTGTCGCCCGTGGCTAAACAGAAAGGGAGCATGTCTTTATGAGAACGAGAGACAGTTGACATCACACATTACAGCGCATTGCACGCCTGCAGCCGAGATTTCCCCAGCGCCACATTTGGATTTATTAGCTCAAGTGCTACTTTCCACAGGTATACTCTTGTGCTCGATTGTTCGCACAATGATCTTTTCACGTGGAAACCAACAATGCAGCGCTGTCCATCACGTTAATAAGCACGATGTGTACGTTATGTAGGAGGTACACGGTTATGAACATTGCTTACAATGACCAGACAACGAAGGGTGGGACGGGGATACCTGAGTGAATTTACAGGTTATTATTGTTGTTGTTGTTGTTGTTGTTGGCGTTTTATAATTGAATGTTGGCTTGTGAGCGTTCGAGATTCGAGGTAAAAATGTCACAGATGATTGTTTTCAAATGTTACACGGAGGCTCCTGTGCACGGCCAATTAGTTTCCATACAGGTCCCTGGCCGCTCCCCTTAGTGGAGCGGTAAAACAATAATGACTTTATGAACACGGGGGATGTAGGCCTACGTATAGAAAGTAGAGAGGAAAATGATATATTTTTAATGGCCCTTCATGGAACTTCATGCGCAAGCCTTGTTTGAATCTCCAGATACGCCAGGACCTGTTAGTCCACCTTAAATAAATCTCTAGATAGAGAGTCCACCTTAAAAAACAACTTGTGTCTAGATAGATAGTCCACCTTAAGTACAACATCTCATAGATATTCTACCTTAAATACAACCTCTCTAGATAGATAGTCTGCCTTAAATACAACTTGTGTCAAGATAGATAGTCCACCTTAAATACAACATCTCATAGATAGTCCATCCTAAATGTAACCTCTCTAGATAGATAGTCCACCTTAAATACAACAGCTCTTGATAGAAGATTAAGATCAAGTGTTAAGGTAAGCACACACACACACACACACACACACACACACACACACACACACACACACACACACACACACACACACACACACACAGACCCCACAGCAAATAGAGAGTTGATTAATTCAATGTTTGATTTTGTCGTCTCATCCTGGCTTCTCCACAGCTGAAAGAAAGGGACAGCGGGGAGACAAGGACACTTGTGTTGTGCGTTTGTGTTATTTGAACAATAATAAATCAATAAAAGAGATAATCATGCAATAGGCTAGATAGACCCCTGCTATCTAGATGCCCTAAAAACTAAAGTTAGGCTGCCACAAGGATACAATTTTGTGCTGAATATTTTGGCTCTGAATATAACAATTGTGTTTAGAGTTAGTGTAAATAAAGCAACAGCACAAAGATAGCAGGTTTTTTGTTTTACTTTTGCCCATAAGAAATATTTGAAATAAAAACACGCAAATGAATTATAATTTAACTTGCGTCTTGCTGCCTCACACTTGAATGTGCACATGTTTTATCTATGAATGTAAGGATGTTGAAGTATCACATATACATTAAGCATGTCGACTGACAGTCGATTATATTTTATTTATTTGAAGTGAATCAGTAGAGACCCTCCTCCCATAAAGTATTGATCTTTAGTAAGTCTATGAGCTCTGATCACTGGCTGATCAACTCCTGTTCAGCTTCATCAATAACTTCATTAATTTACTTATATCTTATATCTGTACCATAATACCACAAATACTTATACATTGTACTTATTACCAAATGACGATGTGTGGCTAATAAGTCTATTATTTAGTTAGGTATAATTATTAGAATAAAATATAATTTACGAGAGGGTTATACTAAAATATTAAATTATACAATAGTAATTCACATGTATGGAAAGTTATGCTGTAATGACTGCGGATGGCAGACAATTAAACAATAGGGCTAAAAGAAGCCACAACACATTTTGAATTTGTATGATCTGTACATTTTCATTAACACAAGAAGATGGGGTTTCTCTCATGGACTGATGCACAACTGATGTCCTCTTATTTTATGATGTCATAACATATCCCATAATACTCCATGTGAGTGAGTAGTTATTCAGAGGGATCCCATTCACACAGGGACAATGTTGTCCTAATAAAACACTCTGCTGGGAGGAGGAATAATAATACAAAATGCACATGAAGTCATTAAGAGACCAAATAATGGAAAGTGTGTGAGCATGTGTGTGTATGTGTGTGTGTGTGTGTGTCAATGGCTCAATTTTCCAGTGCAATGTTCTCCAATAGGAAACCGTTTTATCCGCTTTGTCCCGCCCCTACGACCCGCCCATGACCCTGCATGCTCTCTGTGCACGTGCCAACGCCAAGAGCTAAATTGTCGTTGTCTACATTGAAAAGGCCAAAGGAAGACAATGAGACAAACGAGGACTGGACTGTGAAATATCTATTTAGTAATGTGGGACCAAAGCCCAAATGTTTGATCTGCAGCGAGGCTATCGCAGTAACAAAAGAATAATCTGAGAAGGCACCGCATCACGTATCGCTCCAACTTCAATGGAAAATATCCAGTGGGTTCAGAAGCGCGTCCAATCAAAGTGCAGAGCCTCTCTGTGAATTACCGACAGAGGGCAGCTAGCGGCCCGGTCCTGTACCGCTATAGCGGCCCGGTCCTGGACCAACAGAGGGCAGCTATAGCGGCCCGGTCCTGTACCGCTATAGCGGACCGGTCCTGGACCAACAGAGGGCAGCTATAGCGGCCCGGTCCTGTACCAACAGAGGCAGCTAGCGGCCCGTCCTGTACCAACAGAGGGCAGCTATAGCGGCCCGGTCCTGTACCAACAGAGGGCAGCTATAGCGGCCCGGTCCTGTAGGCTACCACTATAGCGGCCCGGTCCTGGACCAACAGAGGGCAGCTATAGCGGCCCGGTCCTGTACCGCTATAGCGGTCCGGTCCTGTACCGACAGGGGCAGCTAAACGGCCCGGTCCTGTACCGCTATAGCGGCCCGGTCCTGTACCAACAGAGGGCAGCTATAGCGGACCGGTCCTGTACCAACAAGGGCAGCTATAGCGGCCCGGTCCTGTACCAACAGAGGGCAGCTATAGCGGACCGGTCCTGTACCGCTATAGCGGCCCGGTCCTGGACCAACAGAGGGCAGCTATAGCGGCCCGGTCCTGGACCAACAGAGGGCAGCTATAGCGGACCGGTCCTGTACCGCTATAGCGGCCCGGTCCTGTTGGGAACAGATATACTGAAACAGCGAAAGACTGCATACTAGCTGTCCTTGAGGATGTAGTGACCGATGAAAAGGTGAAGAAGAATATCATTTTGTCTAGATTGATTTATGGCTGAGGCCTTTTTTTTGTGTGGTTAATTTGAATAATATGAATTAAATTAGTTAGCACTGGTAGCAGACTGTTAGATGTTCAATGTTAAGGTTGAATGTCTTTCGGTCTGCCTCATTAATTAAGTAATTATCACTTTTGAATTTATCCTTTGAGGTAAAGTGATTTAGTGAAACAATACAAGAAAACATAACTGGTTTATGTAGAACTGACTGCATTATATTGTGTTAGATAAACACATTGTGAATAAACACTCTTTATTAAGTGGTGTTATTTATGTTAAAAAGTAACTGCTTAAATGCGATAATTACTCTTAATCTTTTCCGGCTCCCCTTCAATTTCAATATTCTTGCACTCATAAGAACGTAGTCGAATAGCGCTGTTGTACAATTTCAAATCAAAACTGATGTTTTGTATGTGTATGTACGGTATGTAGGGCACATGTGTAAGTATGTGTACTACAACTAAGTATGCACATGACTACTAGATATATAAATGAACTAAATCTATAATACTAGCATACCACACCTAGAGTAGACCACACATGACTTGTATAGTACTTATTGGTATATAAAACTATACAATACACACACACACACACACTTGCACACACACACACACTTGCACACAGATACACATTTGCACACACGCATGCACACACACGCGCACACACACTTTCACAAACCTACAGACACACACACACACACACACACACGTCTTGTGTTATTTTCCATTGTTTCCAAATTCCTATCTTTCTCCAGCTGTCTTCTGTTCTGTTTTTTCCTTCAGTGTTTCACTTGAAAGAGCCACAAATTGGGGAGGCGAGATTCAAGTGGAAATACTGCAGAGAGAGCGAGAGAGAGAGAGAGAGAGAGAGATGGAGATGTGAGAATAAGGGGGGTATAGATAGTGATACATAATGGAGAGGGGTGAGGGATGAAGATGAGGAGGGGACGACAGAGAGAGAGAGAGAGAGGGAAAGGGAGAGCGAGAGAGAGGTGAGAGAGAAAGAGAGGGAGAGAGAGAGAGAGAGAGGTGAGATGCACAGATAGATAAGGGGGAATAGAGACAGAGCAGGGGTATTTAGACAGTGGGATAATTGAGTCTTTATCCTGAGCTCTCCACACATCATAGTCGCTCCTTCTCCCTCCACTGCCTGATTGATCAGCTCCCCTCACAATGTGGCAAGGCAGCCAACAATAATAAATCCATCCCACCTCGCAAATGTGTCTTTGCCCCTTTCTCTCTCTCTCTCTCTCTCTCTCTCTCTCTCTCTCCCTTTCCCTCTCTCTCTCTCTCTCTCTCTCTCTCTCTCTCTCTCTCTCTCTCTCTCTCTCTCTCTCTCTCTCTCTCCCTTTCCCCCTCTCTCTCTCTCCGTCGCCCTCTCTCTCTTTTTTCCATCGCTCGCTCCCTTCTCTTTTATCTTTGCACCGTGACGCCTGGGGTTTGCCGCTCTGTGATCTGCGTGTCAGTTGTAATTGCGAAGGCATTTGCCAAACGGGCTTGTGCCATTGGCTGTTCAAAAGACACTTTTAATGAAAAGTTTTTTGCCCTCAAAAAAGACGAATTCAAACAATTCAATCAAGGCTTCCAGGCATGCAAAAAAAGAGTTTGCGATCTATAAACATGCAGAGTAGGAATCTGAGGGATAGTCGCATGGGGAAAGAGATTGGATATCGACTATTTACTATTTATTGTGGTGCCACAATAAGCAATCACACCAGAATGTGAATTCTGGACATACTAAAAGTAGTTAAGTATTCAACAGAATTTGTGAAGTTATTGTGTGGGAGAGGTAGAGATATCAACTAATATATAACCCCGTTATAACTAGCCAGCGGATTATCTCACTAATTAACCAGGCTTACTGGTTTCGGTTGAATTAAGGAAATGTTTTTTTCTTGCTATTCTTGCTATCGCCAGAATCGCCTCAGCAGACAACAGAGGAGTCGAGCAATAACTGGCAGAGATCCACTAACAAATCAAGTCGAGTCAATCTTCCTGTTGTGAGTGTCGAGGTCCCCCCCGAGGTGGTACCATCCCCGCTGAGTCAGCATCCCGGCCAACCTCCGGCCAGGCTTTCATGCTGTCACAATCACATTCCCCTCCGTTCCCTGGCCACCGACAATACCCATCATGCCTTGCTCCGTCATTGCAAATGTGTTTCCATGTTTGGCTGTTATACTGAGAGTCGGTGGTTCAGAGTGAACTTTCTCTCTGTCTCTCTCTCTCTCTCTCTCTCTCTCTCTCTCTGTCTCTCTCGCTCTCTCTCTCTGTCTCTCTCTCTGTCTCTGTCTCTCTCTCTCTCTCTCTCTCTCTCTCTCTCTCTCTCTCTCTCTCTCTCTCTCTTCCACTTGTATCATGCTTAACATCACTGCATTTGGTTGGTCAGCACAAAACCGAATGTCTGAAGTTGTTTAATGGAAAACGAAGCACCATCATTTGAGCTGGTGACCATCCACTTTAAAAACGTCTCCTGGCCGACTCCTGGCAGACTTTTTTTTTGTATTTATCTATGTTGCTGTTCATGCTTTTGCTCTCTTGCATGCATGCATTAAAGTAGAGATTTGGACCAGGATCAGTTCTTAGCACTATACGGTGTAACTACCAACTACATCCATTTTCATCTACAATAAGTTGTTTTAGGTTTTGGTTTTCCATTAAGAAATGTATCCGTTCAGCGCCACAGCTGAACACATCCAAACCCAGCCTCACCAAAATCCTTCCTAACTCTAATTTTTTTTAGAATTCCCCATAAATAATGTTTACACACTTTCATAAATTACTTTTAATTGACTCTCCAATATCAAGAACATTAAAAGTTTGGAGAGGTATGCTTTAAAATGAGATGATGTGCACTTTCTCAAGCCTTTCTGTTCTATTTTTGAAAAGCTGGTAAAGCTGATGCATTGCACACTCTAAACATGTCCACGGAAGAGAGGACATACGATACGAAAACATGTATTGTGTAACCGTCGCCTTACAGTTGTGTTATTGTGTGAGGCCTCCAGATGTGTCGCTTGTCGGTTAGATTGTTTATATGGAGGACTTTTGTAACATTTATTTTTTGCTTCATGGTTTGCTTTGTGCAGGATTGACTTTACATTCGGCTTAGCATAAGAAAAGCTCACAGGACGCTACCTGGAAGGAAGATTCCTAGATAGATATCAAGTCATAGGAAGCATCCTTCCCAGATCAAGGTCAGAGGGATCAAGGAAGGTTCATGATGGAGATGGGTATCGAGGTTATAGGAAGCATAGACTCAGCCTGCGTCTTTACACCGGTGTGACGCAGCGCTCATGGACTCGAACACGCGGTCCCCTCATCTAGTGTGTCATCGTTATTATCTACAATTATACTTTGTTGTCAGCAACAGTATGGAGGAGCGACATGAATACACTGTATGTCGATCGATGACAACAGTACAGAATAATGGACGCCTGTGTGATTGTGTGGAAGACCTTCCTGTGTGTGTGTGTGTGTGTGTGTGTGTGTGTGTGTGTGTGTGTGTTTCCATCAACAGGGAAGGGAATAAAAGCTCTTTGTCAGCAGCAGGTGCCATGGCCGCCAGCATCAGAGGAACTTTTGAGGGAAGGAAAGGGAGGGAGGGAGGGAGGGAGGGAGGGAGGGAGGGAGGGAGGGAGGGAGGGAGGGAGGGAGGGAGGGAGGGAGGGAGGGAGGGAGGGGCAGAGAGCATGTGAGCGGCTAGTGCTAAGTGATTGAACACCAGGTTACAAAGGAGCCTAATGGGCTCGACGCCTTGAATACATGCCTGCACTCTGGAGACACGGACAGCCGAGGGACTTCAGACATTCAGAACCTATCTTTATGTCTTGCCTGTCTGTCTGCCTGCCTGTCTGTCTGTCTAAAAAATCGTTACGCAACGGTGACCCATTTTACTGCCGGGTCTGATGAGCAGCACCACGTGTCAGGATGTCAGCACACTGGGAACCAAAGACATGTTTTTCACTGTTCTGTCTGTGTAATGTACTGCATGTAAAACCTTTCTATAGAAGGACACCCTTGACCTCTGTCACAAGCCGACCTCTGGTCCTGTAACTCTCCGGGGGGAAAGGAAAGCTCCCATGCTGAAGAGCGTACGAATACACCAAATGAACAGTAGAAACGGATGTAGCATTATTAGATTAGTATGTATATTTTACTATATTGTTATCCTATACAAAACCACACATCAGTCTCCATTTGGTGATTGTCCCATCTTGTAAAGTCTTGGTAAGCGAGTCTCTATCTATCTATCCATCCATCCATCTATCCATCTACAGACAGACGGACGGACGGACAGACACTGTCGTCGACCCGAGTGGCTTAAACGGGGGGGGGGGGGGGGGGGGGGGGGGGGAAGCAGCCATTGCAGTGTTCAGGCCTTCAACTGGTTTTTGATGTACAAATTAATTTTGTGTTTTAGTTGCAGTGCTGAGTGTGGGCCCACAAGTTTATGTATGTTTGATGTAATTCATTTTATGTGCAATATGCATTGGAAAATGTATTTTTGTAGGTTTATTATTTTTTGCTGTAAAGAGTGATTCAGAATATTGTCAATTAAATTAAAACTAAATCACCTCATATTATACTTTAAAGTATGTTGTAAAGTAAAGTATGTCCTAAGCAGCCAGTGGCGCGCCCATACAGTACAGCACATGTTTGGTTCACATTATAGCCACGTGGGTCAGGGGCAACATATAAATAGCTTGCACTGTCTTTTGTGCGGCCATCTCTCTCTCCTTCATCATCTCCGTGTTTCTTTGTACTTTGGGCTTTTAGTGCCATCCGTCATTATACGCCATCGTCATAACAACCGGTTACCACTCTTACCACCTCTACAGCAGAATCCATTATGCACCACTTCCCCCTTTAGCAGCTGTCACGCCAGACCATAATATGTTGAATATGGCTTGGACCTATTGGTACTATATACTCTATTCATACTCTATTCACACTCCTAATCTAATCTATAGTCAAATTTGTCAGTT
>JAOPHQ010002971.1:0-50022 GCA_030340625.1 Merluccius polli
GAGCAGCGCGGCAGGCATGAGCGCTGCTGCTGCTCTCTGCCCATTGGCTTAGACAGCAACCCTCTCCCTCCCTCACCCTCTCGCTCGCGCTCTCTCTCCCTCTCTCCCTCCCTCCCTCCCTCAACCTCTCCCTCCTTCACCCTCTCCCTCCCTCCCTCTCTCACCCTCTCCCTCCCTCCCTTACCCCCTCCCTCCTTCACCCTCTCACTCCCTCATGTCTCCCTCCTTCACCCTCTCACTCCCTCACTCTCTCCCTCCCTCCCTCCCTCCCTCACCCTCTCACTCCCTCACCCTCTCCCTCCCTCACCCTCTCTCTCCCTTTCTCCCTCACCCTCTCCCTCCTTCACCCTCCCTCCCTCACCCCTCCCTCCCTCACCCTCTCCCTCCCTTACCCTCTCACTCCCTCACCCCTCTCACTCCCTCCCTCCCTCACCCTCTCACTCCCTCAGCCCCCCCACCACCACCACCACCACCACTAACCCCCAAGGGAGAGATGAGAATGAGAAACATGGCAGATACGCGCTGTGAGTTTTTCATGGGGTCGTTTCAATGAGCCGCTGATGAAGACGTCTTGAGTTAAGCTGTCCCAGCTTGGCACCAGGGGACATCCATAGGTCCAGCATCTTTATGGAGGGGTGTCCACAAGGTTTATCATGTACTAACATTATAACATCACAGCAATAACTTTGGTAGGGCCTATCTATCTATCTATCTCCCCCTCCCCCCCCCCCCCCCCTCTCTCTCTCTCTCTCTCTCTCTCTCTCTCTCTCTCTCTCTCTCTCTCTCTCTATATATATATATATATATATATATATATATATATATATATATATATATATTTGTTTGCTTTGCTTTTGCTTTCTTGTTTGCTTTTTTTTTTGACTTACCGGTACATAGTGATTATTAGTGTACCAAGCATTTGAGCTTCTTCTTGGAACCGGTCTTCATCTTCTTGTCATATAGTGTGAGGGGAATTTGCTAACATTGCTCACATAACAAGGTGAGATATGCACAATTTGATTTATGGTCCCTTTCCCCGAACCAATATGCACCCTGTGCAAAGAGGCATTCGCTTAATGATGTAACAGTTGACAATTATAGCATATGATTACGTGTCTCCGAGACTAGTTTCTGAACAGTCGGTACCATGTCCTGTGCTCCATGTCATGGCTGAGCAGCACCGATCCATTATGAGCGGCCGTGCAACTTTGTTATCATTTCTTAATCACCTTACAGCACCGCATTAATCCGATTAGGTCTACCCTATTCACGAAAGTGCAATTAAACCCGTACATGGTTTCCAAAGCCGGACATCTTAGGCACAAATCAGATCGCTTTTCAAACACCCTGGCCTTTGCAGGACCCTTTGACCCGGCGTGACCCAGGAGGGAGACCTTCTCCGTGACATCAGGACCGACAACTCGGGGCCCCAAATAGCTAAATTAACTTGACGCGACATTGGCTGTGTCTCAAACCGAGTGTGTTCAAATGTCTTTGAAACGTTGCAGCCGCTTTATTTCTTCTTCTGCTTCTTCTTTCATGACATTATAGGGCGCAGAGCCCTTGAAACATGAATGGGACTAAGTTAATTACATTACCCCTGACCTACTTGCCTTTCCCTCCTCATGCTACAGACTATAGGTTTTTTTTTCTTTTTAGCTGACGTGGGTTGTGAACCGAGGACCGTCTCGTAGATCTGACAGTGTGAATGCATCTAAAGTGAGACCAGGTTTTTTGCGAGCTAAAAACCTGTCAATCATTCTTTATGTTGCCGATGGAGGTTAGGCCATTGAATGTGGCAGGATTCATATGGGATTCATATTCTTCTTCTGTTTGTATTTTCCTATCTATGAAAACTAAGATGCATACCATGTTAGCTCTATCTGATATCAGAGTTGATCTTTCCTCAAAGAGAGTTACAGTTAACCCATGAGACTATTCAGATTGGGTCTCCCACACCCTGTCTATTCCTATAATTGTATATTAATATATATTGACCTTATTGCTGATATAGAGTTTGTGCTAAGTGCTACCGTAAACCCAATCATAAATGTCACACGCTACATTAGTAAGTGAGGTGTTCAACGCCCACCCTGTGTCTTCTCTCCCATATCTACGAGGAACATCTACGAAGAGCACTTTGACAAATAATAGTCTGCTCTGACACACACGCACACACTCACGCACGCACGCACACACACACACACGCACACACACAGACAGACACACTCTCCAACTAACAGACACTATATGTCAAGCGTCAGAAGGTTTTAGTGGAGTCATAGAGTAGCCTTATGACAGGCCTCACCAGAATGTGCAACTGTTTCTCCATCGCTTATCTCATCTCTCTGTCTCTATGCTTATCTGGGACTTATCTAATGAAATATTTATGGTGGTGTTGTAAAAAAAAAAGGCTTTCAGCAGCACGTACACAGTTTTGAACCATAAAAATGCTTAGTGAGCATTTCTGGCATATTTTAATTTATTTATGTGGTAAAGGTTTCTTCGCCATAATTGCAAAACCCATAAAAACCGATAAATTGTTTGACTGCGAGGCATTGGAAATGATCTCAACTGATTCCACAGACAAGAGACATCAGCAAATTATATATGGAATATATTATAAAGCTATAGCCTTTTTATCAGGGTCAGTGATAAAGCTGTAATAAATAGACCAGTGGCTCCAACCAGATTAGAGCTGAGGCTTATATTTACCCCTGTAACACTGGCTCATTCTGCTATAACTCGATTGCTTTTAGTTTTATTTCCTGAATGCTCTTCTGGGTTCCCAACCAAACAGGTCTCTGGTTCCAATCATAGTTGTTATTGGACCCCTGTTAGCTGTCAACCACTGTGCTCATTTTGCTGTCCATTTTGTTATTTTGTCAATCGACCATTTTTTTTAAATGTCCCTCTGTTTTTCTGTCTTCGTCTACCTCACTCTACCAATCTCTCTGTCTCTCTCTCCCTCTCACTGTGATTATGTGGAGCTGTCTTTATTGTTATTGGTTGAGGGAACCTTGCTGGTGTTCTGCATACGTTGCACAGTGTGGCGGTCTAGTGAAATATACCCCAGAAGACGAGCCTACCCTGGGATGTCTACACTCTAGCAGTAAATCACAGAATACTTTATCTCTCTATATACATTTCATAGTCACAATGAGCTACTACTATCAGTGGGCGGTATGCAGATATTTCATGAATTTCATGTTTTTTTTTCGATGTTACACTATTCATGACAATATCACAAAAAAATGTAAGTCTAAAAAAATACAAAATATTATTTCATTCTTAAAGAATTAGCTCTTCATGTTCCTCCAAAGGAGCTTATGGAATTGACTTACTGACCTGTAGCAACTACCTTTAAGTTAAGAGGGAATAATCGCAAACAGACAAGTAAATGCATGTTTTTCCTACAATGGGACGTGTGGGCTATTCAAAAGCAGAAATAATCAGTACAGTCACAATCGGTTGGGGCATGTAGAGAGAGAGAGAGAGAGACACAACAAGTTCTTCCTGAATGGTGAATGCAGTAACTATACATTTGACAAACAATATGGCTGTAATTATGGCCCTGCATGGTTGTTGGGTTAGCTGAGGTCTTTAACTGCCTGACCTTTTGTGTTTGCGCTGCTTAAATATGTGAGGCTGCATGTTTGCCCGACTTAATGCTAGGAAAACAGTACGGGACAATGCATGCGCTGGCTAATTTGCTGAGATTGCCTGATGTAGAAGTGCTGCCGACGACGTCTCTTAAGTGGACTGAGTGATGTGTTTAGATTCAAGGAACATACTTACCCTACCCTACCCCCATATCACCATCGTTTGCAGCATAGTTTGCAGCGATCCAGTACGAACAACATAGAATACAAAATGACACATATGTTAAACCTAATTAAAAGGGATACCTTGTCCAAATAAATGAACCAAACTGGAGGTTAACACAGGATATTAACCATTCAAACAAAGGCAGGAGGACAAAGCAAACAAATGGCCAGGAGCGAGGCTGTGAGCGGAGGGGCTAAAGGTGGGCTCGGGGTTCAAGCAGCAGTTCCCAAGCAGCTGGAGAGGGGGTCTCCAGTCTGTTGCCCATGCTCAAACACCAGCACCGCTCGCCAGCTACAACCCCACCAGCCACATCTCCAATTCCCCACCAGCCAAGAGCTACCCAAACCCCCACGAAGACCATCCACTCTATTTACCCAATTTGTTTTTATTTGGGAGAGGTTGTCACACAGTGACAAATGGGAATGCATTACTAAAACAAACAGTAACTGGCTGGGCTGGAGATACAGCGACAGAAAGGAGCGCCGTGATTGGCTGGTGCTGTTTGGGTAGAAAGCTATGAAGCAAGGCAGCAGTATCCTGATAGGGAAAAATAGGCTATTCGTAATTTTCTTTGGCTTGTTGATCCACTGCGCATACCAGGCCATTAGAATGAATGTTACACTGTGGCCTTTGTAGTCTGTAATTGGCTCTTAGCCTTGCTATCCCATAATAAGTACATCCAGCCAACGGGAGGAGAAAAGGCTTGTTTTTTTGTTACGGCTTGCTAATCATGGGATTGCCAGAGCGGAGCAAACCTTCAAGACATATTGAGTGGCGAGTGGTATTGGATCTTGTTTGGTTCCATCACCGCCTCCAATCACTAACAGCTCCCTGGTGTGCCCTCCATCTTTTGTGAGAGGCCACCCCTTCGACAGGAGCTCAGGTACGATGAGGACATCCACTCAAACCATCTTAGGAACCACTACCGTCTCAACGCTTAAATGAAGTGTCCGACCTCATCCCAGCCATGCGTTTATCAAATTGACAAAACACTGGCTCTATTCGTCTTGCACATTAAACAGACTTTATAGCCACTCATCAAACTGTCGTCTGCGTTAGCGGTTCATTTAAAGCTCTTTGGAAATGTTTGTTAAATTATGAAAAGCTATAATTTAGATTCAATCTTATATGTGAAAGCAGCAGTAGAGGTTCTGTGAAGGTCTCACGTTGAGAGCTCCTCTACTTCAGTGAGATCATTAGTCATAGATCTAGGGTGTATGGTGAATAGGGTGTTTGACTCCTAGACGAAAGTTACCGGGTTCGATCCCAAGCCTACATGTAAGCATCCTTGGGCACGATGCCTAAACCCTTACCTGCTCCTTAATGACATGCATGCATGCATGCATGCTCTTGTAATCGGTATTGCATAACTTTAATCCCGGGTCATTTTTGGTTGGCACCTGACTGAGGAATTGGCATTTTATAGTGGTATAGGTCTGGGGTAGTGAGCTCATCAGTGGTCAACAATGCTGCTTCTATCTCAGGCTTTGTAATTGGGGAAAGTTGGGAAGTAAAAGCAGGGAAATTCAGGTAGCTGGAAGAAAGAAGAGACATTTACTTTAATGGCTGCATACAATTACATTATAGGGCCTTGATTATAACAAGCAATGATTGGACCCTTAAAACCTCTCGCTTTTGTTTTACGGCTTCTGTTAAGTTGTAGCCATGGAAAAATAACTATAAACTGTCTTCCATCATTGTCTTATGAAGACGTCAGAGTTGAAAGTCGGAATAGACATCCAACATTAGAAGTACAAAGTTAGAAATATTTGCCTTGGGAATATATATTGTGTATTTCACATTTCTAAAAAAAGAGATTTGATATTTTCTGGGACTGGGCCTCCAGAGCTGGCAGGGTGTTGAACACGTGGTTAAGGCATTGATTTAAATAATGTGTTTTTTTCTTCCCCTTCTCTCTTTTTCCTCTTCGGCTTGGCTGGGGAGCTCTGAACCTGGCCCGGGCAAGCTTCCCCGTCGCTGATTATTTCACGCTTTCCTAAATGTTCTGCTCAACATGAACCCGAAAAAAATAAAACAGACCCTGGTTCCCTCGCTCGTTTCTTTTTTCTCTTTTGCTCCCTGCCTTTTTTTGCTTTTCATGTTCACCCCTGACATCGGAGCAGCTCAGATAATTCTTCCCCCAGCGTTGGACACCGAAGCTCCTTCTAGTTCTAGCGGCGGTCCACAGCGCTGGGCCTTCTGGGCCCTCTGTCGCCTGCGAGATAAGGCAGTGTAGACAACCTGCACAGCTATTCAGACTCCTTATGCTCTTTCTCAGCGTGGGGGTCACACAGCCTCTGTGAAATACCATCAAGAGCTTTGTTCCGCCAACAGAAGACACATTCACAAAACGAGGTCATCGCCACTCCTTAACACTTTAACGTGTATCACAAATTACGCTTTAGAGACTGGAAAAATGGCTAAAAATACCGCCCCCGCTCCTGGCTCCCTCCCATGGCAGGATTTGCAGCCTGGTGTTAACCTGTCTCCAGGATCAGTGGGCATACGTTTCCTCACTTGACCCGGAGCGGCGCTGCCGGGACTGTGGTATGCAGGGCAGTGAAAGGTGTCTTTCCAAGGACGGTTCCTTCATGTTCCTGTGTGCTGCGATCCCAGAGGCCATCCACTGTGGGCCATGACAGAGATGTTCTGTCTTCACCTCGCCACCGTCTCAGGCTGCTTGCGTGTGTGTGTGCCTGGTCCGTTTGTGTGCCAAGTGTATGTGCCTGGTTTGTGTGTGTGTGTGTGTGTGTGTTAGCGCATTTGCGTGTTTCAGAGGCAGGCCTTTCTCCTAAGCTCTCCGTACAAATACATCTCCTACTTTGCTCTTCTTTCTTTCTTTTTTCTCTTTCTTCCTCCTCTTCATCTTCCTCCCCTCTCTTCCTCTTCCTCCTCCTAGCCCTCCTCCTCCTCCTCCTCCTCCTCCTCCAGTCCCCCAGACCTGCAGCATGAGAGATCGCTATCGTCCCCATCATCCCTGCATGGGCTCGCTGCTCGCACTCTTGTTTTTCTTCACTGACCACTGAGCCAGTGCAAGGAATGTCCTATGTCTCTCTCTCTCTCTCTCTCTCTCTCTCTCTCTCTCTCTCTGTCTGTCTGTCTGTCTGTCTGTCTGTCTGTCTGTCTGTCTGTCTGTCTGTCTCTCTCTCTCTCTCTCTCTCTCTCTCTCTCTCTCTCTCTCTCTCTCTCTCTCTCTCTCTCTCTCTCTCTCTCTGGTGGTGAGAACAATTCCTCCACACGTGTTTGTAGAAAAATCTCAACCTGCCCTTAAGGACACCAGCTGTTGAGACGAGGTCAGACTTGAGAGAGAGAGGGAGGGACGGAGGAAAGGAGAAAGAGCAAGAGAGAGAGAGAGAGAGGGAGAGAGTGGGAGAGAGTGGGAGAGAGGTGCAGTGCATGACACACACAATGAAAATGTCAAAACAGACTTTGGGAGAGAAAGAGAGAATGTGTGAACGTAAGAAAAAGGCATGACAAGAAGCTGTGAGAGTGATGAGGCCCGGCGAAAAGATGAAAACAGAAAAGTTTTCTCTCCCTACGGTCGTGCCTGTCGTCTATGTCATACGTATACGTAATGACATCTACTTCCCTCTTTTAGGGATTAATGGTCCTTTTTTCTCTCCCTTTCTTCTCTTGTTGCCTCTAATGGAGATAGAATGGAGAAACGGAGCCGAGGGAAGAAGAGCTCATGGTGGTGGTGGTGGTATTGTTGCTGCTCCTCGCGCGCGGTGATGTTCACTGGAAAGTATGTCAGTGGTATATAAAACACAGGGTGGCCGCTTGGGTGTTCCTGCTCGATGGGAGGGTGTCGCGTTTCACTCCCCCCACCACCCCCCCAACCCCACCTCACTCGGGGGACCAGACAGCTCCTGGATGAACCTCCAATGAAGAACCATCTCAACCCGTAGCATACACACAGCGCGGACGTGTTTTGAATGTGAAACTCAGCGTTCGACTCCCTCCACCTCCGAATGTCGAGTTTACATTCAAAACACGGAAGAAGAAGGAGAACATCTTTGTTTGTTTTCGGTTCTCCTCCCAGTGTCTTGCTTATTAACCTATTTCCTGACGATGTCACGGTGTCGGGCGTGTGCGATACGTTCAAATAAATCACTGTTGGCTGTTTGTTTTAGCGAACACGAGAACACGTCAGACTGTATCATGTATACATAATCATGTCTCTGTCAGGTGGTATTGAATGACAAGGGTGTCCAGGTGCATGTTGGGTATCCTGATGTATCTCCGCTCCAGGATCAGGGACTGAAGTAACAGCTGAGTGTAGGGTGTCCGCTTCTTTCAGTCCAGGGTCATTGTCTCCGTCTTCTGTGTGCAGGTATGGTGAACAAAGTGTCCAATAGGCTGTTGTGCTGCTGATGACCACATGTGTGGGAAGGAGGGGGCAGCCCACAATAGATGTAACGTCCCCATTGTGCTCTGTCTGTCTGTCTTTCTGTCAGGCCGGCTGTCTGTCTGTCTGTCTGTTTTTTGGTTTGTCTCTCTGTTTTTTTCTCTCTGTCTGTCTGCCTGCCTGCTTGTCTGCCTAATTGGTCTGCTTGTGTCTCTGTCTATCTGTCTCTCTGTCTGTCTATATGCCTGTATATCTGTCTGTCTGCCTTCATATTAGTCTGTCTGTCTGTCTGTCTGCCTAAAAGTCTGTCTGCCTGTCTTTCTGTCTGCCTGCCTATGTATATGCCTGTCTGTCTGCCTGTCTGCCTGTCTATATATACCTGTCTCTCTGTCTGCCTGCCTATTAGTCTTTCTCCCTGCCTGCCTGCCTGCCTGTCTGTCTGTCGGCCTAAATGCCTGTCTATTAGTCTGTATGCAAGTCATAATAGATGTCTGCTGGTTTCTGGCTTCTGGAATAAATAATTAGATGTGATGCTCGAGACGATGCTTTTTATTCCACCATTGGAGACAGTTTGTCCTTATTAGAGGCATTGTTAAGGTTGACTAGTCTTGACAAGGCATCGTTTCTCTGCAAGACAACCCCTCTGTCTCTGCTCAAATGTAATGAGTCAGAGACAGCGTGTTGTTTCTGGATGCGGCATCTGTGCTTTTTCTTTATAATGATCCGTCTCTAACTACTGTCTCAGTACGCCATTATAATTTTTGCTTTGTGATTGCTATTGTATATTATGCGTCGTGCCCGATGGTGCGCATCGCTCTAATTGGCCGATGGGAGGACTCTCCCTGGAGGTCGGCCTATCAGATCACACACTTAACACCCTGATGTTATAGAAAACAGCCCAACACCTGCGCCCAGGATTTACTTCATGTAATATTTTAATAACAACATGGCCTATGATCCAGGTGGGGCCCGGTGCATCTCACAGCTCCTAAGCAGATGTCCAAATGGGAGTTTGTCTCTACCTGAGTGTGTGTGTGTGTTTTATCAGTGTTTCCATTTTAAATTTTATAGAGGTTGTTGTAGTTCTGTGGATGACTGGGCTTTTTGTCCTCAACTCACGCACACACACTCTCACACAATAGGGGTCACGCTGTGTCAGTTCCTTGTGACAGTCACAGCAACCAAACTCTATCATATTTATGAATCATTCACAATAGACACCATGTTCAGAGAAATTAGATACATGTTAGAAATCACATGTGGACATGGAAATGGTGATGGATTGTGAAGTTTCAATGAAACACATCAATCTGAAGCTGGTTTTAAATTGAGGAATATATACCTCAACATCGGCAGCCATGAAAGGGGCGGGGCTCTCCCCAGACAATAGGATGGTCTATCTGTGTTTAAATGAGATTTGACAGAGATGTATGCCATCTCTGTTTGTGCACTGTGAACGGGTCTGGTCTATAGTCTGCGTTTGCAGTATTGTTGGTCCAAACATTGTTTAAAACATTGGATTGTCATGGAACAATAATAGCCTTTAAATAAAGGAAACCAAAAGGATTATGGACTGACAAATTATGCTCAAGCCATATATTCATATGTTTCTATAGTAGTGCCATTCCTGGAGGAAATGCCTCTTGTCAATTGTCTATGATGAGTACAACAGCAATAACACTGCTACAATACAATACGTCACAGCCTTACCTTGCGCAACAATGCGGTAACCCTACCTGCTTAACCTTTGTCCTTCACTTCCGTGGAAGATCTCGCCGCTAAACTGTTTCGAGGAAGGCGCTTCAGTGTTGTGTTGCCGTACAATGGAGCCAGCGGACACCCGGGGATCGGCTGAGGAGTGGGAGGTTTGACTGGCTGTCTGCGAATACAAAAGAGAGGTTTTAGCAGAAGGTGGTGTAGCGTGGCGTCTGTGTGCGAGGCCCCGTCGACAGACCTCTTTCACCCGCTCGAGTGTCTGTCCATCAAGCTAACCAAACACACCCTCACTGTCTCCAGCGCAAGCGGCGTGTTTTGGAGTGATCTGAGACCGGCGGCGTTGGCGGCGGCAGGGGGGGGGGGGGGGGGGTGTAATTGACAGCAAGGAGTTGGTCTAGAGTAGCATACCTCTGTTGCTAAGCGCACTTGAGATGCCTTGGATATGGATCATATGCAAGGACGACACACACACGCGCAGTCACAAGTACACACCTGTATGTCACAGATACGCATGCACACACACATACACACACACACACACACACACATTGCACACACGCATGTATCAAACATTACATCAATCACACACACACACATATCCCATTGCACACCTAAGCATGCAAACAGACACATGCACAAATCCATTGTGTAAGCTTGAACAAATGCAAACATATTTCTAACACACACACACACACACACATATCACACGTACACACATATCACATCACACACAGCGCAAAACCATACAACACTTCCTCTTTGTCTTCTATGTCTAGACACAGCTATTCTCATTCTCTCTCGCTCTCTTACTTTCTGTCCCACCCATACACACACACACACACACACACACACAGTTGTGTCACTGGGGATAACTTCTGTCAAGTTTATAATGGGATGGGACTTAAAGCAACATCTGAGAGAGAGAGAGAGAGAGAGAGAGAGAGAGAGGAATGAAGGAGGGCTGCTTAAGTGTACATAAGGGTCCACATTCTCTGCAAGGCGCTTTCGGATGAAGACAAACGACTCTTGATGTGGGAATTCAAGCACCAATCGCTCTGGCCATAGGGACCATAAAGTCACTCTGGAGTTATGTACGCGGGCTAAACTGGTCGCATCCTTCAGTGTCAAGACAAACACATTGTTCTGTGCTGTATTTAGCAATCCCCAAATAACTCGAAAAAGAAGAGTGTCTCGCGGAAAAATGTCTACCGAGCAAGCCATTGGCGGTTAATGAATGAACTTAAAACATATGCGGCCATTTCATGTGACTTGTCACGTGAAATGTGTGTGTGTATCCAGTACATTAAATGTATATATATATATATATATATATATATATATATATATATATATATATATATATGATGTTTCTTTGAAGCGACATACAGGGCATTCAGTCGGTTGTATCGTGGGAGCAGTATTCTCAGCACAATGAGTTCTGGCGGTCGGACCAGACTCATGTGGTCTCGGCGCTGCTGAGGAATTACGTCTGAGCACAAACCACGGCTGAAATAACTCCAGCGCCAGGACCGAACCCTCTCGCCCTCCCGACCGCATCGGCAGGTGAAAAAAAGGGTTCTGCAGGGGTCATTCATGCGGATTTCCATCATGGCTGCTGGTGAGCTAGCTATGATGGACTAGCTGGCTGATACTGGCTGATCTCACACACGCACACACACACAGGCTCTTTTGACAAGTCCACAAGCCTGTCTGCCAGCTGTGGCCGGTATACACACACACACATAACTGAAAACCAAAAAAAAGTGTGTGAGGGGTGTTTGGCGTGCGTTGGAAGGGAATCCAAAGGTCAGCTGGAGGTGTTCCCGGTGGTTTCTCCACGCTACGGTAACCCCTGTCTCCGACATGTGTCTGGGCCCGTTCCTCCCCCCCCCCCGCCTGCCTCCTCATCCCATACAGCCTCTCTTCTGAAGGTGAACACACGGGAACCAGAGCCATTCCTCAACGGGAGGCTTTGGGTTTCTGACGGCTTGCTCATCTCCATCGTTGTCTTTATCAAACGTCTCATGGAGTGGGAACAGCGTGTTCCTTTATAAATCGTTGGACCTATTCCGCCTACTCTTTTTCCGTTTGTTCGTCTGGCGACAAGCGATGGTGGGAAATGGTGGAGCCACTTGGTTGCGTTTTTCTGTACACAAGGAACACGGCCGCTCTATTAATACACGCGTTGAGCGAACGAGCAGACCGTGGCTTTAGACACGCTTTAGCTGTTTTCTTTCCACTCTTTCTCTGTGTTTCTGTAGACGTGCACCGGTTGTGTTTCATCGCTGGTTTATCTCTACATCTCGGCATTATGAATCACCAATTTCTTGTTAAAAAAGCACCTCCCGAATAATGAATGGTCATTACAGCCGCCGCCAGACATAGAACAGTTTTGAATAGAGACTCACAATCAGAAAGGGTCACTTTGTTATCTTAAGGCTAGTCCTGCGCTGGTCTATCAGAGATGATAAACGTCTCCAAAAAGCACTAAAATAGGCCCTCAAAAAGCACTAATGCGGAAAGTGTGTTGGACAGCCTGCTTCATATATCCATGTATATATGTACACATACTGTAGAAGGGATGTCATGGTGCAGATGGTGTATCTTAATAGATGGCTGGTCAGTGAGGTGTGATAAGGGACCGTATAGACTTTGACCAGGGAGAGAACAAGCAGTCCCAGTTCAGGGGATGGTGGCGGGGGAGGTGTTTGTGGCGGGGGGGGGCTGAGCAGCATCTGGCTGGGTTTGGAGCCAGACCATAATACTCAACTACCAATATCACGATGACAAATTGGATGCCGTCGATGAAAAATGAAATGAGAGTCTGCATGAAGAGGCATTGGGAGAGCAACCGACAGACCGAGTCGTTCCCGTGCGAAAAGGAAGGAATGCGCTCCAAATATTCTGTAAAATGGGTCAGGGATTTTCCTTTTCTCCTTCCTCCTCCTCCTCCTCCTCTGTCTTCCTTCATTGAATAACAATGGGGAGTTGAGGCCGGGTTTATGAAGTCCGAAGAAAATTTCTGTTTTGCGCATTATGTTTATTTTGGTTCATATTCATGATAATAAAACATCCACTTTTCGTGAAAAAATAAATATAATCGGACCCGGAGTGGAAAGGGGATAAGAGCAAAAAAAAATAAAAAATTCCTACCAGCATCTTTTTTTCCCTTTTCGTCCCAGACAAGTGGATACGCCAAGGGCTCCAGGCTACCATCATGCATTTCAAATGTGCAGGGGACCATGTAGCACAGACTCCCCTACATGGAGGCTTTGCTTCTCATTTGTGCTTGACAGTAATCTGTCAACGTCCTTGCTTAAATATGGAAGCACAGAAACCTGCCACCACCGCCACCAGCAACCCCTACTACCACCAGCACTACTGCTGCTGTAGGCAGCAGGGCTTTTACAGATGGTGCTGTAAAGCAGATCCCTTCCCATATAGATCTGTCCTCACAATGCAGGGTTCGTTCTTGTATTGCCATTGACAAAAGACAATATCTTGTCAATAAACACAATGATTAAGACATTAAAAAGGGAGAAAGGGGTAGTGGTGGTGGTCGGGTTGGGGGGGGTGATTGTGGAAAAGTGTGGCGAGCATAATAAGCCTGCTACGATGTGCAAGGCAACGCTAGGCACCAACCCAGAACTCCCTGACACCTTTTCTGCATAACAAGGATGGGGGTGGCGGTGGTTGTACTGTAGCTGTGGGAGCGTGGCGAGGGACCAGATGGGCTCATATGGTTCCACTTTGAGGGGAATATTCCTTCTTTTCCTACACCAAGTCTCCCTGTGAAGCTCATGTTTCCATCTCGACGTAGGTGTGGTCTGCTATATAGGTCACAACACAGCCCGGCCGAGAGGAATTCCCTGTGTATTCATGAGAGGGGAGGGTTTTTTGTTTTCTAATGGACTGTGCAGTGATCAAAATGGGGGTCTCTATTTTCACGTAAAAAAGGAACGGCTGTTGCTGACAAAAAGACTTGGTCGATATATATATATATATATATATATATATATATATATATATATATATATATATATAAATGTATATGTACCAGCACCAACTTAAAACACATGTTTGGTAAAGCAGAACCAGAGGGCTGTACAGTCACATTCCAGCTGAAATGTTTTAATTATTTAAACAGATTTTATTTCATAGAAAAGAAAAGACCATTTAAAAAATGTTACTGTATACCCCGGCAAATGTCGAACAACACACGCTCGGCTATCCATCATCTGGTAAAATTGACCAGACTTTATGACAGTTTGTCTTGTCATATTGGCGCAGGGAGGGAGAGGATGTGTGATGCGTGTACATACAGTCCGGGACCAGCTGTTGTGCTGTAGACTAGACCAGACTTCGCAGTCAGAATTTCCATCTACATCACTGATGAGTACACACATGTTTTTGCCGTGTAGTTAGCCCTCTGGTCAGGGCTGAATCCCTGTAGACAGCCAAGACGCTATCGTCAAAGAAAACAGGTTAAACGCACCCCGGTAAATACATATAATCTGGTGTGATTCTGGAGGTGATGTAAAGGGGAGGATAGTTTGTCACAAGTCCCCTCACTTGCAGTCTAGACTCGAGAGGGTCTAAGATCTATTACGGCTTTTATGTGTACATATATATATATATATATATATATATATATATATATATATATATATATATATATATATATATGTATTTTTATATATATACATATCTATAAATATTACAAATATTTACTTTCTTGAAGGGACAGTGGCTGGAAGAGAAAGGGAATGACCACAGGGCATAGGACCACAGGTCAGAATAAAAACTTACAAGTCGCTTACAGGGATGTATTATGTATAGTATATAATAATATTAATTATATATTATATATATATATATATATATATATATATATATATATGCGGTGGCGGTAAGAGGGGGCTGGGGGGTTGGGATCCAATTCATGACTTCATCCTGAAGACATGAAATGGCTGTTCTGGTTCATGATATTGTGTGTCATCAACACAATATCACCTTGTAGGAATGTGGGTCCGAACCGCTGAACCGTAACCAGATGTTCATGGTTCACGCGATGGGAAAATGTCCAAACAAACGGCACGTAGTTCTGGATGAAATAATACAATCCTGTCTAAAGGGTTTATCTGATGGAGTCCATTGTAGTGTGTGTGAGTGTGTGTGTGTGTGTGTGTGTGTGTGTGTGTGTGTGTGTGTGTGCTGAGTGTGTGTGTGTGCTGAGTGTCGTGAGAGCCACGTAGTGTGTATCGGATGTGTGTGTAAATGGTGGGCACTGGTAAGTGTGTATTGGATGTCCATGTCTGTGAGTAAGTGTGGACTGGCTGTACATATGTGTATGTGTGTGTATGTGTGATAGCATTGGTAAGTCTGGACTGAGTGTGTGTATGAGTGTGTGTGAATCATAACCGTGATAGTGTATTGAGCGTGTGAGTGTGTGTGTCTGATGTGTGTGTGTGTGTGTGTGTGTGTGTGTGTGATGAGTCGGTGTGTGTATGGTGCGGTCAGTGTGTATCGGATGTATGTGTAAGTGTGTATTGGGTATGTTTGTGTGTGTGTGGGTGTGGTAAATGTGTGTGTGGTAAGTGTTCATTGTGTGTGTGTTTGGTGCGTGCTTGCATGCATTTGTGTGTGTGTGTGTGTGGACTGGGTCTGAGCTCTGGCTCTCGTCAGCACATGCCGGATGCCGCACTCTGAGGCCCTCCATTCATTCCTCCTTGTTTTCATTCCCCTACCTTCACCACGTGCACACAAATGTTTTCGCAAGCCTCGCCATTCCTGTACTAAAAAAAAAAAAAAAACCCAGCGTTTACTTACACACACACCTGGAACGTTCATTCGATACCCAATTTATGCAGCATCGCCTCAAGAAATGCATTTTTTTTTCATGACTATTAACACGATTCTGGCACCCACGCCGGGGCATAAACCATTATTCAACACATACTTCCCAATCCTTCGCCCCGCAGAGAAACATAGATTTATCTTGGAACGGGAGCGCAACTTGTACTGTACTGTACCGCGGCGTTTGAAATGCGGTGCGGCGTGAACATGATTTTTCACACACAGAGGGTCGCTTCATCATTCTGTTCGCGCTGCGACGCCGGGCCAGGAAACCTCTAGGCCTGTAATTACGGTGCCGATGCAGAAGGTACGGAAGTACGCAAACATTCCTGATCAGAGTGAAGTCCTGCCGGGAAAGACTTCCTGTGGTAAACATCCATTTATTAGGGTACCGCCGCGCGCCTCTTTATTTCATTTCTTTCCCTAAATGAAGAGGCTATGACATTGACAACACACGATATACCTCCAAGGACATCACAACTTTTGTCTTCCTTCTTCCGATTTTCTTTTTCTTCTTTTTTGGGGGGGTTTCAAGGCCATTAGGTCAGCTATTATTAGGGTTAGGATTATTTTGGGTTTGATAACATTAGGCCATCTAACCCTCAGATGATAAGTGTAAGCTAAGAAGATAACAGATAACTAACCACACCTAGCAATGATCAACTATTCTACACATACACACATGCACACACACACACACACACACGCACACACACACACACACACACACACACAGCCACTCTCACTTACACACACACACACTCACACACACACACGCATACATATGATATCGTCACGTCTGGAGTGTGAGGCTGTTATTCATCCCGGTTGCTAATGACTCTCCCCCTCGGATCTGCCTTTTCCCCCTGCTTTGATCCAGATGACATTCTCTTAGCAGGGCTTATAAAGAGGGCCAGGACGGCATGCACTGGCACATTCAGAGCCGGGCCCTGCAGTGCTCCAGATGGTTGGGCTGAACTTCATGTGTCATCACACACACGGGAGGCATTTTACAGGAAACAGCTTTGGCTGAACACCTTGTGCGCACGTCGAACCCGTGGGTTTGAGTGTCTGGAGTCTCTTTTGCGTTGTCTGACGTTGAACACGAACCGTGTACGTGAAACCGCCAGTCACATGGGATACTATTTCTGGTTGTTTACATATGAGCAAAATTGCTGAGCAAAAATGTATATATATATATATATATATACAGTATATATATATATATATATATATATATATATATATATATATATATATATATATATATATATATATATATATATACTGTTTCACTTTGTGAATCAAAGTTTGGAAAGTTGACATTTGGAATTATATATGGGGTGATTTAAAAATAAAAAGCCAAAGTGATTTGTTATTTATATGTTTTAGTGACACACACACCATGACACATCATAAATCACCGCTATGTGGCCATGCTACTTCTGCTGTATTCTCAGGTTGAAAGCAAAATAACAGAAACCATTTTCTTATCGACGTGTTGGCTTTGTAATTCCAGCTGTCAGAGCACAAGTTCACGCCCCGATGCGAAGAGAAACCACAGAACCCAGTTCACCCAGTTCAGTATGTCATTATGTGTCAGCTAACCTTCAGCTAGCGAATGACAGCGATGACGACAACGCGCCTTGGTGGCAGGTGAGAGACACTTGAGCTTTTCGGTTGACCAGACTGTTTTTAACTTTTGAAACTGAAGGAACTGATATGCTATATTGTGTTATTTGAGCTATCAAGAGGAAACGCTAATTAGACCTTTCCTTGTTTGCCTACCAGTTGTTGCTACCGGTTGTTAGGCAAACAATCCAGACTTTTTAGCATTCTCTTTACATAAGTTATTCAAGTTATAGGCTACTTTGCTGTCCTTTGCTGAAATACCCGTAAGCTTTGTGATTGAAACGGAAACGTATTTTTCATTTTGAATGGCCACAGGTCGACAGCATGAAAGTATTTGCCACACAAGGCATTTTGTTTTTTACACATACAAGCCTATTATATTTTTCCTATCCAGCCTAAGGCACAGAGCCGGTCTCTATAAGACGTTCACTCCGTATTTCGCTAAACATAACATCAGCAAAAAAGGTGGGGAAGAAGTGGGGGAGTTATTGAGCTAGGCCTGTTGACATAGGCGTTATAAAGCTCACTGTTGTTAGCAGGAGTTGATTCTCATCGGGGGCGGGCATATAGCAGACTCTCCTATGCAAGCCCATGGTTGAACACTCGGTGAGGTCATTCCCTTCCCATGTGACCAGACCGGTCTCCCTCGTGGTCAGCAGGTCAGAACAGTTGTCCAAGGGTCCTGCAACCATCGTAGTGTGAGGTGATGAGCACATTGTCAGCATCCACAAAGCATTCTTCAGATTTTCTTGAAAGAGCACATCAGTGCTGAATGGACTATATAAGTCACATGAACAAGACAAAACTCAATCCTCAAGGCACTCATGAAGGGTTCATTAAAAGGGAAAAGGTTTAAAGATGGAGATAAAGATAAAGATATGTTATTGTTGCTGGATACAAGTATACCCATGTCTGTTGCCCGTATGACTTAATGGAATAACAACATCTTCATACCAGAGTGATGAGCTAAGCCCAAATGATGAGCTATACCCACATTTCTAAAGAGCTTTCTTTATCAAGCTTTCTCCTGATGCTGCCCTCCTAGGCTGGGCCAACTGAGGATGAATTATCTCTTGTACTGTACTACTACGTCTGCACATTAGCACAAGTACGTCTGCCATACGTTAAAGTGTCTTACGTTTTGCCCCCTGCTATAGGCCCAACCATCCCTAACCCTGCACAGTAACACATGGAGCCAGAGCACAGAAAGCTGACATCCATTAGGTTTCCTCCCACAATCTTGATAGGATTCACAACTCCAGTTACCATCCACATAGGGGCTGAGGAAGTTTTTACTGTCGTAGGCTATCGCTAACAGGGCTGGTACCACCGAGGCTCAATTGTGGTGATTGTGGTGGTGGTGGTGGTAGGAAGCAACGCTGCGCTATCCCAACAGGGATCTCCGCAACACTCTGGGCTGGTAGGAAAGCCAACAAGTGGAGCTTTCATACGAGACCCCCCCCCCACACACACACACACACACCACCGTCCCCCAGGGCCGGTTGCTACTGTAACATCTCAACTCTCCCGTATCATCTGGCTCGGAGGAGGAAGCGGATCCTTATCTCTCTTTATCATGGAGACATCTCGTATTGACGTGATTTCTCCGTCTGAGGAAGCAAGCAGTGACCCCATCACACGAGAAATGAAGCTTTGATCAAGGAAAACCCCCCCAGAGTATCAGGGATCAGAAAAATGCACGGCAAAGCCATTGTACATGTGGTCATATTGAAGACATTGTCCAGATGCTGTGTTAAGTTATTGTGTGATGCCATATGGATCAGATCCACACTATGAACTCAGAGATGTTGCCTTCCTTCAATAGGAAGGAACATGTTTCAGAAAATTTACTGAGTTTCATAAGGCTGAGGGTTTGTCATAGACAAGATGAAGGAGCCAATTTTGAAATGATTACGACCACACGGGCTTTGGTTTGGACTTGGCTGATTATTCACTGCCAAGAACAGCAACCAGAACCAGGGAAACCGGATTATTACAACACCAAGAACAGGTCTTCATGTGTTTGCAGAAAGCCAATTCAATGACCAGTCTTGATTGGAAATAAATTGCCTTTAACTTCAATGACGTTACAACTTGCCTGAGACATTGTGGGACTTGTACTCTTGCTCCCCAGGGGACATTTTCCCTTCCCTTATACGACAGTAAACAAAACCTCATGTTGCTTTAATAATACCTTCTGTTGCTCCAGTAACTACATATGTTTCTTCATTTCATCCATTTCCACAGAGCGATGCCTATCGAAAATGGATTAGTTGTTTTTTGTTGTTGCATGTTCTCATCTGTAACCATTTTAAAAATGCACATCAAAGTACAGGCCTACATGGAGAGTATTTATTGAATTGCCACAGTATACCTCATAGTTATTAACCTGAGGTGTACCGAGAAATATACGTATTCCACGTGTCAGGGCCTAGAGGTCTCGCCTTGGTCCGCCCAGGCGTCCACTTGGGCCTCCCAGACAGTCAGGGAGGCCTTGCCCTCAAAGCCAGAGTTCACCAGTTACTGAATCCAGTGACTAGGGGTTGGGGGGGGGGGGGGGGGGGGAGTGGAGGTCAAAGGTCAACAGCCCAGGGCCAGGCCAGGCCAGAGCCACAGCAGCAACAGTTCTGCTCGCTGATCATACTCTGACTGGCTGATTTGTGAGGTTTACACAGCAAGCGCTTCAAACAAAACAGTTTATGGCCTAAATGTTTACCTGAGCCCTGTCCCCCCGGCCCTTGATTTACAGCCTATTATCCAACACGAGGAGAACACACATTGACTTGGAGTGTAACTCGTTCAGTTGAAACTGAAGAAAATATTCATTCATTACTAGTGGTTACCTACCTTTTGTGGCCTGTGACCCCTATTTTCACCCAATCAACATCTGCAACGTCTGCCCCGTAATAATCAATGTCCCAGTGAACATATGCGCATCGCGGCACACACAAATGAGTGGTAGTCGTTCGCTCGTGGCTACGAATCATTCTGCAAAAATCTTGCCTAAAGGTCCTATTGATACGGGACCTTTAGGATTCCTTTCAAACTTTTTAAATGCCAATTATTTTAATCAAAAATGTATTCAAAATATTAGAAATACAGTATAAGACAGCCATCTCCCGTGACCCCAAATGCATTTCAGGCGACCCCAAACTGGGGTCCTGAAACTAAGGTTGGGAAGCACTGCTGTAGACCTTAAATCCCCAATGTGTTGTACTGTCTTACTGTGACCCCTGTCCCTCTGAGTTATTGTCCATGTGTGTGTGTGTGTGTGTGTGTCAGTGTGCATGTATATTCATGTGTGTGTGTGTGTGTGTGTATATGTATGTATGTGTGTGTGTGTGTGTGTGTATATGTATGTGTGTGTGTGTGTGTGTGTGTGTGTGTGTGTGTGTGTGTATATGTATGTGTGTGTATATGTATGTGTTTGTGTGTGTATATATGTATGGGTGTGTGTGTGTGTGTGTATATGTATGTGTGTGTGTGTGTGTGTACATGTGTGTGTGTGCCTGTGCGCGTGTCTGTGTGGAGACGGTGAATCAGCTACCTTATTGATTTCATAATGTAATTGTAGACAACATACATCATGGAATCAATTAGGTGATTCTCAACATATGTTGTCGTTGGTAACCGTGGTAGCAGATCAGCAGTGCAACAGAACTGGCTTTGTGTCGACTGCTATGAATCAGACACGCCTGAGTACCACATTGTCTAACTTTGGCTTATATATTTAACATCTTAGTTTCTAAGTAAGACTCCTTTGTCATGCGTGTCATAGACACAGCAGCAGTATGTATGCCAATTTAGGCTAGGCTAATAAATTACAACAGTCTCGCACATAGCAACAGCAGCATGCTAATTAATCACAACAGTCAAACTTTGGCTTGTCAACATTTTCCTTGTCAAGGGAAATAGCTGTTTGACACGGAAACAACCGCATTATCTATGCTAATTATAAAGCAAAACAGCATTTCGGTCCAGAAGTTAGTCTTATGGTCTCAAGTTGCATGACTGAGAGGACAATGCGACAACAGTGAAGGCAGTCCATGTGTCAACTGCGCACTAAGGGTTCAAAATATGACGCACTTGCTTGGGACGCTCAGCCTAAAATCATAGCCTCTTCAATCCGCAAAGTATAGGGCTATAGCGAAGCTCTCGCGTGGCCCCTACGGCGACGAGAGGCTAATTGGCTTATAAAGAGCCACAACAATAACAAAGTGGTCCATCGTGAGTCTTGTCATGGCCGTTTTTTGGGTGGGAGGCACTCTGGGCTTTTTCCTTCTCACAAGGGCCTGCTGACCCCAGGGCAGAGCAAACATTCCAGTTGGCCTTCATGACTCGCCAGTAATTACCCAGACTGCCTCAGGGCCCGGCTTGGTGGCTTGCAGTGTCATTTTACACACACACACACACACACACACACACACATATATATATATATATATATATATATATATATATATATACTCACACATAGACACGTATACATATCTCACGTAACCTGATTGAGTATTGGCAAGGGACTTGTATTTACATTTTCATTCCTAAATGTCAGCCTCCAACCAGAGGAATTGATCTGGTGTTTTATATATCTCACGTCACGATGATTAGGTTAAATGTAAATCAAATTGATAGCTTTCGTCTTGCCAGGGACACGCATGTGGCTCAATCGCATGCGATCAATTTCAATCTTATTCTTATTACGGTTTTGTTTAAAAACACATTGGGATTAATCAGAGGATGGATTTCTGCTACACACTGGTGTGTGTGTGTGTATGTGTGTGTGTGTGTGTGTGTGTGTGTGTGTGTGCGTGTGTGCGTGCGTTTGTGTGTGCGTGTATTTCTCAAGGAGTGTCCATGTCCGCTGCTGCTGTGGGCTTTTGTCTGGGGCAGGAGTCACACACACACACACACACACACACACACACACACATAAGCCTGATTGTCTCATGTCCGGCACCGCTCCCTCATTATCTGTGTAACTGCATGTCTGGGATCCTTGGCGTGATCATGGCAGAGCAGAGACTCACCACCACCACCACCAGCACAAACATCCTAGTCATGCTGGCTCACCCCTGGGGCATGGAGGCATTGGTTTAGCTCTACCAGGCTGTGGAGGAGCAGAAACGAAGCGTGTTGAAATGTAGCTTTGAAACAAAACCAGCAGTTTTTGTTTTTTTTCTTCGATATTTTGGTTTGATGCTGCAGAAAAGTAAAAATGTGTGCATATTGAAGTCAATTTTGCAAAAAAACAGCAAATACACACATATGCCGACACACACGTGCGCGCACGCTCAAGCACACACACACGCACACACATTGTTGTTGTTGGATAAAAACATTGCCTTACACGTTCATATCAACGTCTCCATTTTCCTTCTCTGTTCTCTATTTCCATGCGTGTTGAAAGGCTGACATGGTTGAAGAATGGTGATGGTGACAAAGGGCTTTCACCCGATACCACTTTTAAAACCATGAGACAACAATAACATAATATACCACAAGTACTTTCACTTAAAATGTCCTCTGCGCCGCGGTGGAGTTCAACCAATGGGGGCAGTCGCTCAATCTGTAGCCTTGTGTCAAGAGCTAAATGGACGGGTTGTTAACTTGATGGATGTTTGTTTCCTGAGAGCCGGCGTGCTTTCCAGCATAAAACCATACATCATTTTTAATTGACTGGACCCCAGACTGAAACCTGTGATAATTAAAGTGTAAAAGCCCGGCTAATGAGCTGCTACGGAGGCTAACGCCGCCGCAATACCGCAACAATCGTGTTTCACTAATAAACCAAACATGTTTTAGCCTTTAAGCACATTAACGTATTTGTAGCGAAGTCGCCGCCGTTCAACAAACGGTACACTTCATAAAAACGGGTTTACTCGGTCAAGGTACGTAAAGATTTAAGTTCATGTTAATGTTTTTGTGTCTGTGAAATAACTTAGGGGATAAATTGCTAGTGTTGGTTTAATTTAGTCAAATCTTCACCGTTTTAGGTCAGTATAAGCCTATAAAGTGTGCTTGATAGGACGGCGTTATGTTCATTCTGAACTTTAGCTGTTTAAAGGGCCAAGCAGAGGCTACAGGACTCAATGCTCATACTGTTCACACAAGGACCTCTCTCAAGCCATGTTTACCCAGCAGGTCACATGGCCAAAGCCCAGCAGAAAAATGTCATATTACTTAAAGGTCGAGGTCGGGGTTTTTGGTGCCACTTTTTACTGACTACAGAGTTTCAGATACAAATCGAACTTTACTTTAGTAGATAATGTTATAAGGGCTGCATTTGAAAACTAAGCAGCAAGAATAATAAATGACTTCATAAACTTCATTATATGAAATCATATCCAACTGGTATAAAACTCTTTTCTTTTAACCCTATACAAAACAATTATTTTCTATTGCGATTTAGCGTGGTCACACACAGATACTCCCTGGAACTAATGAATCAAGGCCGGTATGGGGGGGATTTTCCACGGCAGCGTGCACCCGGTCCCTATGTAAATAAAGGGGAGCGGGGCTTTGTAGGGAACCTCGAAGGTTTTTGCTCTCTCCTGCTCAGGCCTTATAAGGAGGCTGCCCGCTGCTCAGACATTTGATCCACAGAAACAAATGGAGAGCATTGGCACCGGGACCTGTGGAAGGCCAGGCATGGAGAGTGTGTGTGCGTGTGTGTGGGGGGATGCTGCTTATCTGGTAGCACATATGTTTGATGTTCAGGGATTTTTTCGATGCCTTTCACTCTCCCGAGTCTATTGTTTTGCCAACGTGCACCACTGACTGACACACCCTGATATAAAATGGTAGTATAGTTTTGTTATGCACGTTAACCATTGTGAGATGTCTTACGTGATCGCTTTTCGATCAAAGACGCCCATAAGAAAAATAAGGACCCAACCCCCCCCCCCCCCTAAAAACAACAGAGAAACACACTGAACTATGTGTTGAGTCAGCTCAATGTGTCCAAAGGCTGACAGTTGGTATTTCACCGAAGCCCTTGAGGTGTCAGAGAGGTGTTGGCTTGGAAGTCACTACAAGGGCTCCATAGACACGTCACTCCAACATGAAAAGAGATGAATCCATCCAAATCCTAGGAGCTGTTGACAGGGGAGCTGACTCCTAGGTCACAACGGCTGGAGATCCTCGACCTCCTTGAAAATCGCAGGGCGGGGGGGCGGGGATGCAAAGCAGGTGTTAATGCTTTACCTCCTTAACTACTCCGCTCATCCTCCTTCACGGGATGTGAGTCAATGACATGTAACCGATACTCACGTTACTAATGCCAGGCTCTCCATCCAGACGCTTCGCTGTTATCTCAAGGCTCTCGCTTGGGGGTCTGAGACGACGAAGGATGGCTGTGAAGTGACTGTGAGACTAAAGGAAGCATTTTCCCAGGACATCTGTACGTGTGAAGAAGAGAAAAAAAAAAAAAGCTGCCCGATGATGTCCTCCAAGTTGGTGGGATTCGCTTGGCCTCGCCCTGAACTTGGATTGGAGTGACGGTGGGCGCAGTTGGACATGTGGGTTTATGCGGGTTCTCAGGTGGTCCAACGTAGTGATGACACTGGGATGAAAAGGGGGAGTGAGAGCGAGAGCATGTGAGGGAGGCAAGGAGGTTAAGACCACTTCAATTCTGCTGTGCCGAAGCGGAACATTTCACATTATCTGCAAGGGTTCACTGACCTACTCAGGTCCAAGTGAACCGAGTAGATCTCTTCATCGCGATGCTTATCAAGCAGACGGTGACGAGCCCTGTGAAAAACCTCTGTTTTGATCACCCATCACTCACCAAATAAGCACCGCTAACGTCTCATTGCACCCCAGATAGACCAGGTGGGGCGAAGACCTGCCAGGCAGCCGGACTCTGTCAAGACATGATGTTTAAGTGAGTGGTTGTACCTGTTACGGTGCAGCTGCCTTCGCTGGAAAGGTTTCCTGGCTCCATAGGCAGGTGTGGAGATGGGACCACCTATGTTTCCAGCTGTAGGAGCTAAGCTGTAAGGACTCTAACCCCTCATGGTCCCTCATAAAAGACATGCAGGTGTACAGGCAGGTTGAAGTGGCTTGCAGCCAATGGGCTGTGCGCAATGTATGTGTTTGAAAAAGGGGCCCCCTTGTCTATATAATTATACTCTTGGCAGTAGTATGTCTTGGGAATCACAGTTATGATAACGATAAGTTCACATCATGATACTCAATTCACACATTTTCCATCAGTGCCCTGTGTCATGCATAAATGCATAAAACAGGCATCACCACGGACGCTAGCTTTATTTAACTGCTGTGTATTGCTTATGTATAACTGAATCTGGAAATACTCGCCAGTTGTGAAAGGTATAAAAGGCTACATGATTGACAGGTTTACGGCAGTCTCCAATCATATATTTTTTTTTACTGTTTCTCTAAATGCGTGGATTACAAGTTTGGACACCAATGGAACCATACAAATCCCAATCCATTATGATTTTAACAAGAAAATTATTTTCCCTTACGAGTACAATTAGTTCAAGCCGAACCACGTGACTTGGCACAGCAGGGGCCTCTCTGCAAACAGTGGGAGCAGCGGCAGCACTCGTCGATGGCTCCACGTTGATCTCCTTATCAAGGGAGGACACCGACAGCTGGTCTTCGTGATCAGACAATAAGACCATAAGGGACCACCACCACCACCACCGTCCCCCACCCCACCTCCCCCTGCCAATCCATTCCCTTCCCAGCACGGCGCGACCAAGTGGCGTGTCTTTCTTCCCGGGTTCCTCCAATGGGACAACTACTACCCCTACCCTCTGGGAGCCGCGGGGTTAAAGTGATAATCCCTCCTCCATTCACTTGGGCATTAGGATTAGCCAGGCTAGGCTAATACGCACACCTTTGGTTTTCGGGGAGAGCAGCAAAGCACTGTCCCTGTTCAGCAGCTCCCCAGTCCAGAGGGCCTTTTCGGTCGATGTGGGAGCGCTCCTACATCAAAGGCTTCTCAGCCCTTATTTGGCTCTGGTCTCCCTGCATTTTAAGGTCACGTTAAGACCTTTTGTCTTGGGTTAAACCCTCTCTTGCAAGCCAAGTCATTATTGGGGACAAGGTTTGCAGTTATTAATCACGCATATCATATAAAGGATGCGTAAACAGGCGCATAAATAAAGCCTTTGCAAAACCTGTATGGCTGACCTCTTTGAAGAGGAGTGTGTGTGTGTGTGTGTGTGTGTGTGTGTGTGTGTGTGTGTGTGTGTGTGTGTGTGTGTGTGTGTGGGAGGGGGCGCAGTGTTTTAATATTGAATTCCACGGCTATCGCTAATCCATAGCAATTGTTCCCTGCCTATTTAAGCATGATTATGTCCGACTGGATGATGATAAATTAGAAGTACAGAAATATACCAGGGTCTGTGCTTGTTTTTGGCCATGTGTATGTTTATAGCGAGGACAACTAGTCAAGGCCAATTTCCCAAATAACCTCTGGCTGTATATGTATGTTGACAACACTCAATGCTCTCAATGCAATTTCCAGAGAAGTAGTGCACAGATAAAGTGAACCATAAGGAGCCCACTTCCTAGACAACAAAGTTAAATAAATTATATTTTTGCTCCTGTAAGCCATTGAACCCACTATATGCAGAATAAAGTCGGTATATGTATTATGCTGTTGTGGTACACGTACTCATACTGATTTCACATAGTCATGTATTTATTTTGGCTCAACATTAATATCACAAAGAAATGAAAATATAGATAGAATAGGACTTGGACAATATCCACTTTTAAAACGGGTTGCTAATACCGTTAAGTAGTTCTCCAAACTCTCTCCATCAAACATAACCTCCATATTTACATATTTAACCATTCCCTTGCTCTTGCCAGATGAGTGGAAAACGATGAACATTCTCAAAGTTAAGGAGGGAAAATTGCAAGAGGATTGCTCCTATTTTGACTCTGTTTTTTTTTACAGTACAGTATTTCATCTGACTTGAGTGTTTATTAGCCTAAGTAAGTGGATACTGGTATGTTGTGTAAGTGGAAGCAGGTGTCCCTTCCTGTGCCTGGTATGTAGAGAGATATTCACTGCCGAGGGAATGTCTGTATCTACACATGTGCACTACAACTCACATGTTCTTTATTTAACAAGGAAAATATTTTATTACGGTTACCCATATCGGATTTTGACCCATGTTGGTCAATACGCCCATCCACCTCAGTGAAATCCCAGCTTTTGCTGTTGTAAACAGAATTTTTAGGCGATCACAAGTATGGATATTTCACTGAGTTTAATTGATGTACTACTGAGACCACATACTCTGTGGCAGGCCACTGTGGTGTGTAGATGCATATTTGTCTGACGTTCAGTATTTTTCGAGGGTGGGGGGGGGGGGGGGGGGGGGGGTAGCAAATTGCTGCCTCTGCTCACACCGCTACTGTCAATCATGGCGTATCTCTAGTGAATGTGTGTTTCCTGTAGTGCAGTAGTCTGTCACAATAGCTTTTTTTTATACTGGTAACTGGAGATAAGTCTATTGGCTTTTTAGAAACGTCCTTTTTTTGGTATTTTTGCATCAACATAATATGATGGCACCGTATTGTAATAATAATAATAATAATAATAATAATAATAATAATACTACATTTTATTTGATGCCGCCTTTCAAGTCACCCAAGGTCACCTTACAGAAAATAAAGTAATAGATGATGCAAATGGATAAAAGTATTTTAAAAACATTATTCCCCATCTATAAAGGGGGAATCATTTACACCTGGGTACTGCCATTATTGTTTACTGTTCATTATTTCTCTATTCTAACAACATGGGGTTAATCACCTGATTCAGGGACAGAGTGAGGCTGTGCTAATTCAATTGTCACGGCCCAGATACACTTGGCAGTCTCTACATTCAACTATGTTCACAATCATCGACGGCCAATGTTTGTTATTTTGCATAATGGACACAAATAACAACTGTGAGAAGAACACATAATGAACTGACCCTATCAGGTTACCTAAATAGAAAGAAACAAAACAAAGGAAAAGTCATTGTAGAGTCCTTGTATCGAGTTATAAAGATACCGGCTGCATTGCTTCCACTGGGTGGAGAGATAGAGGATATAAACAGCTTTACAAAGCCTTCTAAGACATGCTAGAGACATCATGAATAATAAGGTCAACTCAATTTACTTGATATTTGTTTTTAATGCATTAATTGAGAAGACTTGGAAGAGCTCTTCAGTCATTTTCAATATATCCTACGTGTGCATTTTTCCTCTCAGCACCCCTCTATGTAACAGTAGAGTCTATGGATTAGTGGCTGCTCTGATATTGCCTTGATCTGCCCCTAATCCCGCTTAGACAAAACATGTCCGACAACATCTCAGACGATGTAAAGACTGTTTCTATTCATCCTGTGAAAGCAGAAGGTTGCCTGAAACAGAGGAGTCCTTCTGGCTCTCTGCAGTATCAATCACTGGTCCTTAAGGCCACGAGTGGCGGACAACGGGCAGTGTCAACGGGGCCGAGGCCCAGGTAGGCAACGGGATAGGCCTAATCCCCACCAAGTACCAACGTTGCTGTCAGACTAAAGGCACAGCAGGGGATATCAATAAAAGAGCAGGACCTTTGGAGGGCCGCTTTAATCCGGGGTGAAACCAGAGCAGCCCTCTGTCACGGAGACTTGTTTATGACCACAAGGGGGATTAAGGTATTGCTAGGCTAAGAACAACTTTGATCACGGCTGCGGACTCCCGGAGTGCACAAAGGCTTGGAGATCAAGCCGACGCAACAATTACTAGCCGGCGTAGGCTCATTAGACAGAGGGGTGCTGGGTCGCGTTCCAGACAAACCCAACCCCCCTCTGGTCTGCCACGCATACACAAACACACACACACAACCAGCCAGTGGGGCTGGAGCCTTTGATAGCATCAGACTGAACATCTTACCTCCAACCACTGCCCAAACCGATGCCAGGCTAAGCACTGCGTCAGTTAGGCCAGTACTCGTGGCATGGTTCATATCCTTAGCGCTGTACCACCGGTTTGTTCCAGAATGCTCTAGCATGTTCTGGTATCTCCCAGAACCTAGCTGAGACCGGTTTCTCATCAGAGAGCTCCCAGGGGAGGAACCTAAGTTGACGTCTCTGACCCCCGTCGGCGAGCTATGGGCTGACCCACGCAGATGGGCTGAGATCTGCCAAGACTGTGATGATTGTATCTCAAAGGGGGTTGCAGGGTCCATTCCACTGCCCCAGTTATTTGGCTCGGTTATTTCTTTGCTCTTATCCCCAAGGCCCATGCAGCTAACCTTAAAACCAACCGATGGTTGAGTTGTGGCTCAAACATGACATTATTACGATGTCTAAGTGTGGTATTGTTAACATCTCGCCAAGAAATGTTCTTTTTGATTCTCATAATCACGCTGATTTATTGAATTAATATCCTTGTATACACAGAAATATTTCATCCGTAGTGTGTTCTTGGCATAGATCACTTTTATTGCGAAAATGAGCATGAACAGTAAGCCATAAAGTATAAGAGCACGTGAACTCAAAGGCTATAAGAGACATGGATGGAACGGGAAACATAATCATCCTCATAGTTCTTGCGATAATATTCTTCCGATATTGACCTAGATCAGCAATTTACACTATTTACTTTATTTAACCCAAAGGTAGTTTAAAATAACTGATTTACTGTGAAATGACTTGACTTCTCCTCTTTGTGCACTCACTTGAAGCTTGATCCCATGGAATGTTCCAGCACTTATATTCCTGAAATGTATAGCTTTAGTGCAGGATAAATATACCCACCATTTCCTCCCTTCAATCCTGTACAATTTGCCCGTACAGCATTTTATCTTTAAATCGACAGTAAGTTCCATTTATATCTGAGGTTTCACGAATACTCTGGTATTCTGGTGCAGCTGCAGTTGTTTCATACCGTCACTCATTCCCATTAACGGTGCAAAAGTATTATATTCTGAAACAATTCATGAATCATGAACACGAAAAAGAAAGTGCGTCAACGTGGAGTACTTAAATTAAAAGTGTCAAATTTGCCGCCCTCCACTCACTCCACTTCAGTTTCGTATATAGAAAGCCCTTTCAGACGATATTGTTTCATTGCAGAGCTACAGTTACACACGACCAGACCACAGGTCACAGATGATTGGTGACTTGTGGAAGCCCTGTCATGTAAAAACACGCCCTGGCATTTTCCTTAAGTTTATACTGTCTGACCGTCTCCAACTGCAATCTGCGCGTGACGCTCCAAGTTAGACCACAAAATCTACAGGGCGACCTCCGACCGGACCACCGCCCATGCCCTCTTAACCCCCGGGAGGTCGAGTGAAGCTAGGGTTACTCACCAAATGTCTGAGGAAGGGGGGGGGGGGGGGGGTCACCGTGGGGTCAATGTACCTGTAAACATGGAAGTGGAGAGGACGAGGCGGAGGGCGAGCTTCTGTTGTCGGCCTAACATTTGGCTTTTATTAGCGTGGTACGAGGTCGGGGGAGGTCGGTGTTACACTAGCTTCCAGAGAAACTGGGCCAGAACGAAACTGCGCATAGCACAGGGGGTATAGTTTAGGAGGTACTCTACCCTTATCAGGTCCGCTGTTTTACAACCCCTCCAAGAGTCCTCCGTTATAAGATCCTGAGGTAGTTACGGAGGTCTAGATCTCTTCACATTTCTCAAAACAGCTGTTTTGTGTACCAGATGTTCTCCTGATTTTTGGGTGCTTATCGCCCAAACGCAGCTCGCATTAAATCATCATGGTCGCTATTCTTTCACATAAAAATGTGACAAACAACACAATTCCCTTGACATAATCAATGGTGTTCGTGTTTGAGCAATACACCACATGATGACGATTATTGCTTTCAGCTGCCAAGTACCATTGATACTATCCATTGTGTGTATTTGTATTGGGTTTTTCTACGGGAAAACAAAGCTGCCACCAACACAAACATATCCGCAGTGTTTTGGTGAAACTGTCCAAGGCTGTGTGATGATTGACAGGGAATATGCAAAGATAACTGAATGTTTTCCTCCCCTCCAGACTCCCCACTGAAGCCGCAGAAAGGAAATCTGACAGTTTTTGATAAAAATCAACAGCAAACAAAGGGAAAGGTCTAGTTTTGGCAGGAAATCAAACCATGCGAAGCTAAACAACTCTGAAGAGCTGTCATACAGAGGGGGGTAAATGAGGGAATGTATTTGTAATGGAGTGATAAGTTCGCTATGCACGTACAACCGACCTATGCAATGTTGGTGGACCGACTTGTAAAATAATATTTTTCACATGATTCCAAATGTGATTTCGTGACCATTTCCGTGACCTACCTTAGTGATAGTACACTATGAATACTGCATAGACCAGCACGTTGCTTTTAAACAAGAACACACTCAAACAAGGATTATTTGCATTTAATACAATTATCCTACATGGGATTACCCTATATGTATTATAGACCAGAAGTCACATGCACCGTCTTTCACAATAAAACACCACATGACCATCTGAGTAAGGTCGTGGTCAGGACAGCATTTGGTCAACAGCTGACCTGGGTGTCACATGACTTCCTCTACAGCACCACCATGCTATCCCACGTAACCCCTGTAAAAGATGACTTTTTTTATTTCAAGAAGTGGGGGTTTATTCAAAATAAACCAAGGAGCACAGAAATATACAGACAATGTCCACAATGTACTGTTTAATTGCTGGTCTCTTGTCCTCTATGAGTTATCTCATATCTCTCTGTCTCTCTCTGTCTCTCTCTCTCTCTTGCGCGCGCTTTTTCGCTCTCTTTCTCAAAGCCACCTCCATTTTCTCTCATTCACACTGGGGTTTTGAAAACCATGGAGGTATTTTCTCAAGGCTTTCCCAATGTTTTCCCAAACAGCAGGCTGAGAGTGTATAATGCGTCTGTTATGGCCTGATAATCCCTGAACTTTACATTACCTGCGGTTCGTAAACTGTGCTAAAACGGGTCAACGGCTGACATGGGCAAAGGCCATATTTCCACACATCGCCGGTCCATATTCCATTATTACGCCAGATTATAGAAGGATTTGACGTTTTATTGGATTTTTCTAATTTATTAGATTTCACTATACATGGAAAGGAGACCCAACTGTTTAATATCCCATTTTGCATCCGAGGCGCCGTGTGAAAACATCGCTCATGAGAACTAAATACGTGAACCTCTCCAGAATAATCCTTCGGTGGTCAGAAAGCGCCTGGAGTTGTAGCGTTAGTTCGTCTGATACTCACGGCTCCTCAGAGCGTCCTGCTCATGTAAACAGCAGGAAGAGGAAGGGGAATGGAAAATCATTTCTTGACAGCTTTTTTCTTAATCTAGATTATCTCAAGCCATCTTGTCATGATAGTTCAGCGTCATGTTTAGTTTAAAAACAGTGCTTCAAATAAACGATTTCCCACATTGACTTTCCCTCACTTTCTGCCTTTGTGTTTTTGACACAAAGAAAAGAGTAACTTTCCAAAAGGTACTGGGTTCGATTCCCAATGTCCACAACCTGTAGTAGGCATCCTTACACACACACGTACACACACGCACGCACGCACATACACACACACACACACACACACACACACACACACACACACACACCCTGTTTTGGCTCTTCTCTCTACAAAGTTATTTTGTTCTGGTTCAAGTTTAAATTCCTGCTCACCAAGTGTTTATGTCTTAATCAAAGGCCGCTAGCTGTAACATTGTTTCTATTAATCTCTCAATGCTGTTTCAGGAAGTCATTCATCTGCAAGGGGAGTGTGTGTGTGTGTCTGTGGGGGGGGGGGTATGGTGGCTCCTCAGGGCGTTCAGATGATGACAAGCAGGGGAGATGGATCAAAGAGTTTCCTTATTAAATGTAGGCCTCATGTCATGTTGCATGGAATTACAGGCGACAATATTTCAAACCGTGTGATACTTTTGTTTGGTGTTCAAAGCTGGCCTGGTTTCATAACATTTGAGTCGTCTTGCTATAGAAGTTGCGTCATGTCAAAAAAAAGTAAGTAAAGTGAAACTTGTATTGGCAACACATCTATCGATCTATCGGTCTGTCTGTCTGCCTGTTTGTCTGTCTGTGTATCTGTCGACTTGTGTATATATCGGCCTGTCTGTCCGTCCATCCATCTGTCTGTCTGTCTCTCCATCAAACCATCCATATACACCTCCATCCATCCATCCATCCATCTGTGTACCCTCTGGTTCCTCCTATGAAGGAATGGCAATACATATGATGAATAAATAGAAAGTGTCATTATAACATAAGAACAGGACTGAACTATTGACGATGGACAAGCAGTCAATTAGGCTTCTCCTCTTCTGTCCAGCCCACCGGTACACCTGCAGAACTACCCTCCTGTCTAGCAACCCCATTCGAACAAGTTTCCACTTTTTGGTTTCTTGCAGGGTTTTTTTCATCCTAAATGCAGAAGGTCCGGTATTCCTGGAATGTCTGGTTCTGGTGATTGACTGAAACCTTGATTTCAGCCCATGAGCAAGAGGATTACCTGGACCAGACAGCCTGGCCTTCATCCTGCATTAAGCCCCCCGATCCCTTTGTCCTTTGAGAATGCCATTGACCATGTCCATGTGTGTCGATGTGAGCTGTTGAACCCAGCCGCAAGTGGCACTGGGGGTGGGGGGGGGGGTGAACCTTACTTCCTGGCCAACCTGTCCTACACAGGAAGTCGCTGCCCCAAAGCGCTGCATTCAACCTCATTAAAAGTAATCAGCGGTTGGACCAGATAAGCCATGGCCTCCACAGGGAGGGGAGAGAAAATGTAATTGACCTGCAGTGGTCCCCGAGCGGAGTAAGGGGAAGGTGTGGTGAGGGATATTGGATGTAATCCAATCACTGCGTTAACCAAATGTATCCTATTTAGGGACCAGAAGACAAACAAAATATAGATATATTATTATTCATCTTCTTTTGTTTTTAAAACACCCTCCAGAACCTCATTAAAACAAATGTGTTATACACTCTGTTGAGCAACTTCCTCAGCACAGAATCTGAATGTTAATATTTGCATTAGTTTGTCTGTATGTCTATCCATCAGATTCTGTCATCTGAGTTGTGACAAATCCTTATGAGACTGACTTCCCAATCTGCTGATCTCTTTTCCAACATTTCAAATCCACATCAAAGACGGAGCCTTGCCAAGGAACCGGGGGAGTTGGGCATCGTCCCGTTGCCATGGCAAATAATCCATGACAACAGGAAGTAAAGAAGAAGAAGAAGAAGAAGAAGAAGAAGAAGAAGAAGAAGAAGAAGAAGAAGAAGAATGGAGGAGGATGAGAAAGTCAACAAAGTTGTTGTAAGTGTTAAACTGTATTGCTGTTGGTTTGGTCAGCAATTGGACCCAAATCCAGACTCACAGACCAGGACGAAAAATGTAGTAGAGGGGGTTTAATATCTGTGTTTATAGGTGGTAAGGTAGTGGAGGGGGTTTAATATCTGTGTGTTTATAGGTGGGCTTGGCCAGTGCAGTCTGGTTTACATTTCAGTCTGACAGAGTAACACAAGCTAACAGTAATCTGGTGATATAACAGTGATGTATTGACAGTGGAAATGGGCTCTCACGTTTCTGCAGGTAGCTGAAATAATAGAGTGAGTGTGTGGAAAAGCTATGCATATGAAACGAAAATGTTGCCTCCTATTTATAGCGCGACACAATCAAGAAATATAATCTTTTTTTGTTTAAAGAAACAAAGCACACGGCTGTACAGCGTGGGTGTATTTCTTTGCCCGCTGTGAGCCTTAGAGGCTTAAGACTCTGAGGTGCTGGGCAGGACTCATTTAGCACATACAACCTTCAGCTTACAACTTAGTGCTACACTGTAAACCTTTACCATCCTAAATCAAACTGACTTTTAATTACACAAACACAAAGCAACAGGACCTGGTCTATGCTGTTTACAGAGCACTATTATGTATCCAGAGTTAGACTTCATATTTTAAACTGTTTACACTATCAGGGTTCAATCTTAAATATTATGGGGAGCGTCCAGTAGCGTCGTCGACGTCTTTTCGAGCACCAGCTGACTCCAACGCTAAATGGCACCGACAGTTGTGCTCGTGTCGGTTGGCAGCGAGATAAAAACACCCATTCATTATTGCACTTAAGTCCACACACACCCCCTTATATCTCACCTCCAGCTGTGCAGTGATTTATGTTCATGCCGTGTCTGTTTGGCCCGGCCTGTCACATACTGTATGTTTGCCCCGTTCCACTGAGTCACTTTATCACACAAATAATGGGTAAATCAAGCGCTGCCAGACTGACTTCATCCACCGCCCCCCCACCTCATCCACCCTTCACCTGCAAAACTTTATTATTTTTTTGGGGGGGGGCTCTGGTCGTGCTTCTGTTTTGCTTACACTTACAATGTCAACATGGAGAGGATTTGTAGTTAAGTTAAGACTAATTAGTTAGGAGCTATCTATGTAAAATGGTTGATGATGAACATTAGAATATACAGATTTTGTCAATTAAGTATAATTCAATCATTATTTTTTGACAAAACATTTACAATTTAACCCCTGCTTGTGTCAAGTTGTAGGAAGTAAGATACTTCATACAAAAATAAAACGAGGGACTTTCCCAACATAGAAGTATAGTCCTTGTTCTAATATAGGCATAATTAGTGGAATAAATAAAGAGAAACACGTCCACTCATCTGTTTGGGATTAGGTGTTCTTTGCAGACAGAGACCACAGGAACAACATCTTGAGGATTGCTGCAATGACATAATCATTGTCGGGGACTTGTAAAAAACAAGTGTTTTATCATTTTCCCCTGGCAGTCAAACACACACACACGGACCGAGCAGAACCTCTACAGTAGACGTGGATTTGATTGATTGGATGAAGCAGTACGTCGAAACAACCGTAAGGGGATCCTTGGCCGTAAACAAAACTCACTAGGGACAGCTTTTATTTTGGGCCAATGTCATCCAATCAAACCCCTTTGGTCTTTCATTAAAGAAAGAAATTAGAAAAAAAAATGATATGCACACAAGCACACAGGGAATTATTCATTTACCCAATGTCAGCCTATAAAAGTCTGTTTTGGACATGGCCATGACTCTTTAATTAGCCGCCAACCCGGGGGGGGGGGGGGGGCGCTCACAACATGGAGGGCCTCTGGTCAGCTGGACACCATGTTAACAGAAGACCCACTCAACCCTTCCACCCAGTCTCTTCCACTTGAACTCCGGCTAGCTGATTGAGGATCATTTCTGGGGTCCCCCCGCCCCCTCCCTCCCCCCTTCGTCTCCATGCACATCAAAGCCCCCCCCCGCCCCCCCAGCCCTCGGCATCGGCAGATAGCGGGTCACAACCTGTGAGCTGAAACAGCTGGGCCCCGGCAAAACAACGATGATATAAGCGCCGTCCTCGCCGCTGGCGGCACCAGAGCAGTCAGCTCCGATAAGCCCCGGCCCCAAATTGTGTTTGAAGCCCGGCAACAAACCCCTCTTCCTCCTCCTCCTCCTCCTCCGCCTCCTCCTCCTCCTCCTCCCCCCCCCCCCCCCAAGCCACCCCGACATCACTAGCCAGCCCAGACTATTTAGAGTCCTGTGTAACGCAAGAGGAAACATAAAACCCCGATCTCCTGAACTCTGTCAGAAGGAAGAGCTCTGGCTTGTGTCCCGCTAAACATTTTCAGGAAAGGGGGGGGGGGGGGGAGTCGTGGGAGTGACATTGACTTATATGGAGTCGTCATCGTCGTCGTGGTCGTTGTTGTCGTGGTCGTGGTTGCCGGGGAAGCGGCTCGGATCGCGCCTCATTGGAGAATTGGGGAACTATGGGAACGTAAAGAAGGGGCATGAGATGAATCTCCATGAAACAAATGTATGTGAAGAGACTCTCACCAGTTGCTTCCCTATTTGCCTTCCCCTGAAGGAAGAATTGGGGGGGGGGGGGGGGGGCTTGTTTAAATCATCCAAAATGACAGTGTCACACACACACACACACACCAACCCACCAGTCTTACTATATACTTTATGATGCTGCAGATTATATACTTCGGGCGAAACTACTTTTATACTACAGGCGGAACCGCGGCAATGCAAATTGGAGAAGTGCCTCGTTACCTCAAGCAACCTATTGATGGCACACACGCACACACATACACGCATACACACACACACACCACACACAGGCACCCACGCACACATGCACACACACACACACACACAGGCACCCACGCACACATGCACACACACACAGGCACGCACACACACACATGCACACACACACAGGCACCCACGCACACACAGGCACACACACACACCCACACAGAGGCACCCACGCACACATGCACATACACACACACACACAGGCAAACACACACACAGGCACCCACGCACACATGCACACACACACACACACAGGCACACACACACACACACACACACAGAGGCACCCACGCACACATGCACACACACACAAACACAGGCACCCACACACAGGCGCTCATACACACACACACAGGCACCCACACACACCCACACCCACACACACAGGCACCCACGCACACATGCACACACACACAGGCACACACACACACAGGCACCCACGCACACATGCACACACACACACACACAAACACACACACAGGCACCCACACACACATGCACACACAGGCACACACAGACACAGGCGCCCATACACACACACACACACACACACACACTCGTTCTTATGAAAGTTCACACACAGGCACACTGGAACACACACATACACACACACACGCGCACACACACACTCATGCACATTCACAAAGAAATTGGATCCAGCAATTCGAGCGTAATGCAATTAGTGCTAAACATTCTCTTGCACCCGAGTATCTCCACATTTCGCGTCGTGCACCGAACGCATTGAAGACATGAACTCAAAACGTGTCACCATATGACCAGGATGCCACTCTGAATCTGGAACACACCTCACGTTAAATATGTACGTATATTTCTTATCAGATTTTTCCCCACAAGGATAAGTGGTATTCGTTCGGATGCCAAACTTCCCCGGGACTTAACTCTGCTGCAGGCTTGAATGACACCGAATAACCCAGGAATCGGTCCAGTTTCGTATGGCTGCGTTTAGGAACGGAAGATCAGATTGTGAACGTATTTGTGGCTCACAGTATATCCAGCCTTCTTGTGGCTTTCCAGATTTAGAGCCACCACATTAAATTGCAATGTATCCATGTTTTTGTTTTCGTTTTTTTTTTTATCTGCGACTCCATCTCTCGTCATTTCCATCCCACCAAAATCTACCATCTTCCCCCCGAAGCATGCATTATTTTTGGGAGATGTGATTTACATATCCCAGAATAAACCACATGCGCGGCACACACACACACACACACAGTTGCAAGGTTAATGGGATTGGTCAGTGTGCGGGATTAAGAGGTGGGATTATGCAAATGAGGGAGCTAATGGGATTACCGCGTGTGTGTTTACTGTAGCGGCCTTTTAGTGAGATTATGCTGAGTGTCGCATCGTGGATACGGTTAACGCGCTTACCTTTGGCGGGGAAATCAAATGCCACTGACGCTGCTTGTTAACTTTATAACCTCCGTTTGAACCCGTTGCTACTGCCCACCGGCCGTGACCAATCGTGGACGAGGGGGATGATGACACACTTTTCATATAGTTAAAGGTAAGCCCTTTTAAAGAAAATGAAGATTTACTTCATTTAAATTTTTTAAAAACACCCTTGTCTGGATGGAGCTGCCATCCATCCAGACAAATGGGATTTAGTTTGGGGGAGGCGTGAAGGGGTGTGTGGGTGGTTGGTGGAGGGGAGAGAGTTAGAGTGAGAGAGGGTGAGGGCCAGAGAGAGAGAGAGAGAGGAAGTCTGAATCGGCTGTTTGGTCACCGTTGGAAACCTTGGGTTCTGTGGTCAGAGCGGCTGTTGACTCTGCCGCTTGTTGGAGGCTTAGCCATTTCCGCACGCTCTCGCTGGGGGGGTGACATCACCGTCCCCAAATAACATGCACAATAACCTTTGGGGAGTACAGTGTGTGTGTGTGTGTGTGTGCACATGCGCCGGTTCACGCCCCCCCCCCCCCCCCCCCCCCCCCCAAGGCCTTCGACCAGCTCCAGAGCCGGAGCCTGGCTGCCAGTGTGCGTCAGGGATTAGAGTCCCTTACAGCTGGGCCTGCTCCATCTGGGAGCCCCGAATGAAACATCAGCGAGACAGAAGGCCCCTGCACACTGAACTCTTAAGGGATCCAGGATTTGGGCCAATTAACCCACGCCTGTTTCCTTTCAGACCGTGCTGCTTCTCCTTTTCACAACCCCAATTGTTAAAACAATTGGGGTTGTGTTTTAATGAACGTCAGGCGTTTCCTGTTATGAGGATGAAATCATACTGGCCAGAAGGGGACTTGAAGGTGGTTTTGTAATGAGGAAGTTTGTTTATTAAACCAAACCATGAAAAAAATGATTGATAACATCTTATGGTCTTACACCATGGTTTTACACCAGGCTTACATTGATTTGTCTTCTTGGCGATTGAAAACACTGATCACTGCACAATTGCCCTGTCAATGTGGCCTTGATTTCACGTTTTATGCCCAATTTAGCTGTCATCTGTTCTAATGAATTACGATAAAGCCACTGATTCGCTTCAACATAACCAAGCAGAAGTTTTCAAATATCTTTAGCGATTCTGTTTTTTAATATTCCCCATTCTAGCGCCTTTTCCTCTACTGCAACCATCTTTCACACATTCAATGCGAGGAGGACACAGTCTCTTTCTTTCCCCCAAAGGACGACTTTCCTTTTCGTAATGGGGGAATAATTAATTGGGGAAAAGCGTTTGTTTTTTGAGAGGCATGGCATCTACAAAGGCGTGAGTAATGGGATCCAGATGGCTCATTATATAATGGCATTTTACTACCAACCCTTTCTGGAGGCCAGCAGGTTTGGCTTGCTGGTGGTGGCTTGTTGGCGAGGGGACCACCACTAGGGGAGCCCCTGAGCACCGCAACACTGTTGAATGTCACAAGTAGGGGGTCATGACGTTCCTCACCTCGCCATTTCCCTAATGCATGATGATGATGTCTCCGTCACTGAGCACAGTCTGAGCAGATAGTGATCGGAAAGGTGGGGATTGGTTTGAATAATCAGCCTGATTTTGGCATGGCTTTTGGAAACATAGACTGTACCATCTGTCTGTCATTTTGGTTATGTCTCACTCTCCAAATGCTGGTCCCAGCTCAGTTCTGAAAACTGTGCACTAATGAGGAATGTGCACCCAAACGATCACATGCACACGCACACACACACACACACACACACACACACACACACACACTGGACTTTTTCATTTTTATGCTAACTCATACCACATGCATAATATACAGTACACAGGGGAATATACTGCATACACTTGCGTACATGTTCTGATACGTGAGCCAGGAGGGGGGAGGGGGGGGTAAAATTCTCGAGATAATCTTTTACAACAATTTTAACTGGAAATTCATTGAGTGCAGGTGTAAGATACGCCCCGAATAGCTGACATTCTAGCGTCAATCTTTCCCCTCAGGTTAGAAAGCCATGTAATGATGGTGATAGCACAAGAAACAGGTGTTACAGCCCCTCGCTCGGGGTGTCTTTGAAGGCAGCCGTATGGCAAGGAAAGATTGCGCATCACTGCTAAATTGTGTGAAATTACATACAGTTGCCTGCGCTCAGAAATGAACTCATTCTAGTCTAGCTGAGCCAGCCTTTGTGGAGCTGTTGATGCTATGAATTATAGCATGACTGGGGTTTTTCTGAATCTGTACACCACACAATGGCTTCCATTGACGGCCAGCCCTTGCCCACAGGGGGTTTACAGGGAGTTCACAGGGGTGGGATAGATGATAAAGCTGATCGGGAATTCATTTGCATGGCAAATTGTTGTTCATTAATATACTCCATGAAAAGCCATCAACTGCTTTCTTAACCTGAACCTCAAACGTTTTTTGTGTTTTTTTTTTCCTTGTTATACCATAAGGGGATTTTTGCTACCTTTGAAAGCATCACAGTCCTTACAATGAACACGGAGAGAGCAAAAGATCCATGCTGTTTCATTACCTTCAAATTCCACTAAATTGAAACCCTCAGCAAACGGCAAATTAGCTGAAACTATGTGTTACGTGGAGTGAAGATATGTTGGCTGGAGAGCCCCCTTGTTATTGGTTGTTAAATGTAAAGTACCAGTTGCGTGGCGTTCTGCCACCTATGTCTCTCCTCTGCCACTAACAAGAAGATTTACTGAAATGATTTACATTTTCATTTAATCATTAAAACAGACTCTTTTATCCAAAGCAACTTAAAAGTGAGTCTGAGAACATTCAAATACAATATAGTATATATCACAATGCCATACTACTACTAACTATATATAAAATATAAGTTTATATAACTATACAAATGTGTGAGAACGTGTGAGACCAAGTTGCTTGCTTAGCTAGGAATCAGAAAGATGATGTCAGTAGATTGTAAAGTTTGAATTTTATTTAACATTTTTAATCTCAGGAGTTTTCTCTGGATAAATAAATAAATGCAGTAAAATAAATACGGTGTAGATACACAGACTCCGCTCAGAGCTCAGCACTCCATAACAATACGATTTGCAATGGTTATTTCCATTACACGTCAGCCAGTCATTGCTCATTGCGCCATAATGGTCTAAGATACAACCATGACTAAACCAAATTGAGAATCGCCACGTGAAATCAATTTGCATTCTGTGAAGGCCAGAAAACTCCAAACAATAATAACATTGTTAATAGACATGCCAGCAGGGACATATATTTGAATGACGATAAATCCTTCACAGCCATTTTTGTTCCACTAATTAATGTAAAAGCTATTATTATAGAGTAATCGCCAACAAAAATAAAAATGACATACTCCCCCCTCCTCAAATACTGTATGCTTGTGTGGTAGATATGTATATTAATATGCGTACAGACTATTTGTATGGAGGTATTATGATGATGGTAAATTCAAAATCGACAAAAGAGTACAAATATTTATGTGGCCATAACATGTGTACGTGACTTTTATTCAGATAACTAGAGAAAAATAATATTATAAAAAATAAATGAGAATCACTGTTTTATAGGCATGGTGCAATTTAGTATGACACAATGTGGAACAAAGTTACTTGGGTGACACTGTGTGGGTGATTGAGCAATACTACTGGTGTCAGCCGGTGTCTTCATCTGTGGTTTATTTATGAAGAGACACTTGGCTAAGACAGTTCCACTTCCTTTCACCCACACTTCCTGTTTTGATTTCCTCTTGAAAAGCTCCTGTTTCATTTCTAACTATGCTCTCAGTCGAAATGTTCCTTGACTGAATCGACACAGTGTTTGTTGAGATACCGTTCTCTATATCAACCTTTTTTTTTTATTGTTGTTGTTGTTGGTGAATTAGGATTAATCAATCCGTAAGCGAGATACAGGATCACCTGCTGATACATCATCATGGTGTGTGATGTTTCCCTACTCGTAGTGCTCCTCCTGACTACACCCTTCACCTTCGCAGCGGTGAGCGAGGACACTTGTGACATCCACGCTCTGCTTGGCAGCAGCCTAGTGCTACCGCTCGACCACAAGACGCTGAGCGACAAGGATACGTTGCGATGGACACACAACAGTAAAGTCATCTTCTTCAGACAGGCCAACCAGATCCGCGTTGGGAAGCCGACGGACATCAAAGCGGACGGATCTCTCCAGCTGCACAAACTTGACTTCTCTGACGCGGGGGACTACAAGGCAGATGTGCTCAACGCGACCAATGTGCGCGTCAACGGGGGGCGCGCACGCCTGTGCGTGATGAGGCCCAAGGTGCCGAAGCCTGTAGTTAAGTTTGTTTGCGACGGAGCCATGGCAACGCTGAACTGCAACGTTCTCAACCCGAGCGACGTGGTCTTCGCATGGACCCAGGAAGGCCAGATCATGAAAGGGGAAACAAAAGCCACGCTGAGCGTGACATTGGCAAAGTTAAAGGGCAATAAATATTTCAGTTGCAGTGTTGAAAACGGCACCAGTCGAGAACAGAGTACCGCTGTCTGGTTAAAATGTCCGGTGATCTACTGCTTTAATGCCAGCACAGTAATGGCTACAGTGATGGGAGGAGTCGTTCTGATTGGGCTGCTTCTCACTGTCACCATCTTCTCGTGTCACCGACGGAGGAAGCCGAGACACCAGGCGGCTCTGCCGATGGTCACATCGGTTCTGCCACAACCACGGATGGTCACAACCACGGAGCTACATAATACAGACGATAACACAAATTATGAGATCATGCGTCCCTCTGGGGTCACTCCGAGACCCTCTCCCACACTCTATGGCCGGGACGATCTTCTGTCAGTTCCCAAGGGCCAAGAGGGACCTAGAGCCACAGCCTCCGAAGAGAAACGAGAACCTTCCCCGGTCCCTAAGCCCAGGACAAAGGGCGCTCAGGCCGCTAAGAAATTACACATCAGCCTCAACGTTTAAATGTCAAAAGGTGGTTGTTTTGATGATGTTCTACTCCACTGTTACCACAGTAAGAAAATCTCTTGTAATGTTTTTTTTTTTCGTACTGGCTTATGTGTGATGCTGTACTAGTTGATATTGGAATATGTAGGAAATGTAGTTGTAATGTATTTCCTTAGAGCAGTGAACCAGTGTTGAAGTGTATTACTATACTTTTTTTGTTGAAATAAACCAAAGCACTGCGAAAACAAACAAACATATCGGTTATCATCTCAGCATTTAGAGAAATGTTGGTGAAACTAGACAATCAAAACCCATATACTTAATCATATTTATATGGAAAACTACAATAAGCGGCTTATCTGAGTCAAGCACAGCCCTTTGTTCCATCATAGATGTCAGCATTCTTGCACTTATTAAAAATTTGCTTGCTCGCAAGAAGTTATTAAAGTGGAAAAAGGACTCAATGGAGGAACGGATTAGCCCGGGCAAATATCTATTATCTCCAGTGGGTAAACGGTAATCCACACATGAAAGTGTTTACTGTCTCGCCTAACCCTGTCTGACAGCCCACATAATGGAATCCCCCTGAGCACCGCTGCCTAAATCGCACATCCCAATGTCATCTTTTGTCAGGCCCCCTTGCTCTCGCCACTGCTCTCGTTTACACGGCTGCAGTTTCAGGCCAGCCAGCGGGGATTAAGGAAGAAAAGCCGGTATCTGCCGCAGCTCAAACAATGCCCATCCTCTTCCTTGTAAGACTTGAGATTCACTTGGCGTCCTGCCACCTCAGGGCCAATGGAAACGCATTGTGAACGCACAGGGATGGGGAAGTCAATGCAAAGAGGGTAAGTGCGAATAGCATGCTTGTGTGTGTGTGTGTGTGCGCACACGCGTAGGCACGTGTGCAAATACACACACACACACACACACACACATCACAGAGGCCTAATGAAGTCATGTAGATGGTGCAGTTTAACGCAGTAATGAGGGTGAGCGGCATAATGAAACACATCTCATGTTCGCCTTGCCAGCTCCTGCAAATGGAAAAGGAAATACTTGCAAAAAGTGTTTAATCAGTGTGCTTTGGGGCGGCCCGGAGAACGCAAGTCTTTTGATCTCAGAGCACGTGTGTACCCAGGAAAAGGGATCAACGACCGTACCCATGGAAAGTATTCGATGCTCACGTTGGATCACTCCTCTTATAGTTCTCTGGCTGAACTGCCAAACCTTAGAAGCAAACCAAACCAAATCAAGCCCACGCCTGTGAGAGTTGCTTGACATAAAGGTACTACGTGTAGGATTTTTAGATGCGTAAATTGCTTGAAATCGCCAATATATGAACAGGTTGTGATTTTACTTAAAAAATTAGACCTTCCCAGACTCTCTCTGTTGCATAGAACAGCCTGTGGGCTGATTTCTTTCATATTTGAACCGATAAAGGAAGGAAGAGACGTCGAAAACTAGTAAAGAAGCCCAAGAAATGATGCATCTCAAAAAACAGTTATAATATAGCCTAACTGCTGTATCCAAGAGTCCTATTTCTGTAATTTTCTTTCTTATACTCTTTCCAGTGTTTCCTGCTCACTTTATTACCTTTTTTTCAATGCATTAACACAGGTATTGAGGAAGTTGGGATCAAATTTGGTAATATGATTAATTTAAAATTAATTTGCGTTACATTTTCCAGATTAATCACAACGTTAACGTGTTAATGTTGACAACCCTAGTTCGTTTGTTTGTTTATTTATGATTATAGCTAACGTTAGTTTATGATTGTTATTGTCTCAACCCATGAAATTCGCAATCCGGTGCTCTGAATGCGCGAGCAGACTGTAGTTCACTTACCGGCCAAAGGGGCCAGTAATGAGAAGGAATTACTTCCTTACACATAGTACTTTTAAACTGTTCTGACTAATACTGCGCTCTGAATACTGAAGCACTGTGAAACTGTGCCTCAAAAGACCAAATCGTCCAATCTGCTCTCAGTTCGTTGATAATAACAACATTGACAGACATCCTTACTGTAATTAGCAGACTTAAACTGTAGTCGCAACACTCTCAGTCAATCTTGCGCATTCGCTAAGGTACCAAAGCACGACTCTTTTTTCAAATACTTTCCAGGCAAGAATGTCCTTACACACATCCCAGAGGAGGGTGACTTGAGCGAGCGAACAGTAGGCCTACACTACAGTTTTCACACGCATGCTCTTATTGGAGGAATGTGTCATGTTACTGTAATCTCTAAGATTGTTATTACTGTAATGTCTGCAAGTCATGTAATCTCTGGCCTGGTGCCAGAGCTTGAGTATTAAGTTTTTACGTCTGTCCAGAGTGACATGAATACAATGAAAGCAACTGTGTATTAGGCTGCAACAAGAGTCCTTATTGCGATATTAGCCAACATTACAAACATCAGCAGCAAAGTACTCGTGATGTCCTTAACTACCCTATAATGTTCTTGTATGATCTTGTGATCCCACAGTATTTCTCAAATCTGCAGTACATTATATTGGTGATCAAAACATAACTATTTGCATTGTATGTAGGCTACACAAGAGTTTGCCTTGCATTGCCACACATATGTAGGTTGCATAATGTTCAACTCTTTAGTAACTGTTAAGGAATAAAGTCAGCCAAAAAGCATTGTGATTCTTTCTTACTTCCTCTGAATGTGTGTGTGCTTAATGTGAGTGAGTGAGTGTATACTTTTTTGATCCCGTGAGGGAAATTAGTTTCTCTGCATTTAACCCAATTTAACTGAATTAGTGAACACACAGTGAGGTGAATCACACACTAACCCAGAGCAGTGAGCTGCCTGCCCAACCAGCGGCGCTCGGGGAGCAGTGAGGGGTTAGGTGCCTTGCTCAAGTGCACTTCAGCCGTGGACTGCTCGGGGATCGAACCGGCAACCCGGTTACAAGCCCGAAACCTTAACCAGTAGGCCACGGCTGCCCGGTTTACAGGTACAGTGACAGAATTCAACTACTATAATGTGATATTATATATTATTATTATATATGATTAGACATTATCTATTTAAGGCTGTTCTAATGTGTTACAAAGGTATTCCTTTCCAATTGACAGTGTCAAGGACACTCCAGGAAACTTCAATGTGTACAATCCTGTTTTCCCTATTTTAAAACCTATTCTTCAACCATTTCATGATTGTTTGCTTAAAAGCTTACTAGAATGATCAAACAACTCTTAGCTGTAACTTGATTTTGTATTTTACTGTAGGCCAACTGTGTGAACAATTTATTATTTAGTTATTTTTTATTTAACCGTTATTTATTCAGGAAGTCTCATTGAGGTTAGCCCCCTCTTTTGAAGAGAGACCTGATAGCAGTTCAATCACAAACAACCAATGACATACAAACAAATTATATGAACATATACAAACAATTCAGAGAATATATAGAAGAACATTCAAAGAAACTCCAATGTAATGGCCTTGTGATGACATTACTTTTAAAATATTTATTAAGAAAATTGCAAATTAATTATTTCCTTTTGAATAGTAGGGCCACAAAGTGTGCAGCAGTAGGCTACATACAGCATTTTGCTCCCACCTCATGCATCTGTGGAAGTGGGGATTTAGGACTCCTCCCTGAGTCCAGGAAGGGAAGGACACAAGGACACTTTCAGACCAGACCATATCAACAGAGCCCAGAAACAAACATCTCATCCTAATGCCTTGGCAGCTGTTCCAAAGCTGGAGGGGGGTTTGTCTTGGAAGAGAGAAACAACAGTCCTTTGTGAGCAGAGACAGACCTAAACGCTGCTGTCTTTTGTAGTCCCTGAAGGAATGTGACAGCGCCAAGGTCCAGTCTAGAGATAGGCTTGCAAGAGGACATCCCTTCTCTCAGCGCACAACAGTTAGCTGCCAAGAAATCCCACGAGACCACAGTGCCAACGAGCCAAATGGGCGAGCACAGTCTAGTAGTGGTTAGGATTCTTGAGTCTCAGCTGAAAGGTACTGAATCTGAACCCCCAATGTCTGTAGTCTACCTGTACAAGCATCTTTGAGTATGAAGCACCACCCCCACCTGCTTATTGGTCACATGCATCTAAAATTCCCCATAAGCTGTTTTGGACAAAATGACGGCTAATGCAAAGCGACCAGGCTAACAAGGCAGCAGTGGCGGTAGTAGCACTAGCACCATGGTGACCGCCACCATGAGAAGGATGTGTCATCCGTCCACATCCAAGAGGTCTGAGGTATGCACCGCGAACCCAGGTAAGAATGAATTGTTTGTTTTCACTCTATTGAGCCTCCTCCTCATGAGGGTGTGTGTGGTGTGTGTGTGTGTGCGCGCGCATGTGTGTGTTGGTGGAGAATAGGACATAAATGTGGCCCAAAAGTACATGTATGTTGAAAGAAATAAAAACGTCCAGCAGTTCTGTTGTCTGTTGTGTTCGAATTTTACTTAGTCCAAAATAGTCCTCAATATACATGTAATATACTGAAGGGTTACAAGCAAGGCTACACACGCGATTAATAATATTCAAGAAGATTATAGCTTTGTTGGTTAGTCTTGCGAGACACATTTATCTTCATTTTAATATATCACACACAATGCTACCGTTTTGCACAATTCGTAGATAATTCCCCTCAAACTAATAGTAGTCATTATAATCCAGGTGAGTTGATGAAATTGTCTTAGCACCCAGGAAACCGAAATACACCACCAGAAAAACACGATCCTCAAACGCCTTAATCTCTGAGATCCGACCTGATAAGTACACAATACACTCACACACTTTTCACTGGCGAGACGTTGAGAGGATAGGGCCTAACACACCTTTAAAAATGTACTTTTGTGGATGGGTGGGAGGCAAGATACCCCTGGGGCTATTTGTGCACACAACCTAGCTGTTGGATCTGATCCTGCTTGTTGTTTCAACTTCTGGGAAATGGCTGGGGCCACCACTTTCCCACTTACTGGAGTCCCTGCATACCACCATAATTGACTTTTGTGTGAACTCACAAGACTTCTGTCATCACTTACTGAAGACCATCAGGTTGATGGTTCTACTTTATTTGTCTTTGTGTAGTTTGGGAATGTGGACACACTACAAAAAGCGTGAGGGAGCTGTAGCAAGGTCTAGCAGTGTGTTGGTCTACCAGCGTCCTCACAATTAGTTTGAAGATTTGAACTGTTTTGTGTACATTTTTTGCGCACATTTTGCCCATTCAGATGAGTTGGCACACAAGCGACCGGCGAACTGCTAACAACACACTAACTGCATTCGAATGACACGCTAGCTACATGCTAACCACGCAGCAAGCCCGTACCTAACAAACCCCACGAATGCGAGTCCCCGGTCCCCGCTGAGCCCGCCACCGTTAAAAACCCACGGTACGGCTCCGAGCCACGGACGAGTCTAAACAAACATTCCTGAACAATCAGTGGTAGACAAAAGCCAGGGGATGAACTCCAAAGGGCCCTATCATTTCCACTCTGTAATAAAGATGCTTTTATCAGCCAAATTACCCATCCCTGGCCTTGCACCTGATATAAATCAGATGGAGGAAAAATTCCACATCCCACCGTAATAAGCATCTTCTCGTTGCCGGGATCAAACATCTCTGCAAGCTTTCCAGGAGTCATTTGGCATGAGCTCCAACCCAAAATTACAACCTTGCAAATATGTATATATGCATCTACACATGCACACACACACACACACACACCATGCACAGACCCTACACTTCTTCTACAATAGGATGACTATTTTTCATACCGTATATTTACTTTGCAGCAGAGGCATTTAAGATGATTTCGTTGAGATGGTTTCAATACCTTTTGAAGCACCACCCAGTAGAGATAATTCTGACAGTTTGAACCTTTTGTGTAGTCCTGTGGGTCCCCTTTCTTCTGAGATGAGATAGGCTGAGCCTGGTTGAGCCAGTGTGCGTGTGTGTGGTTCCATGTGGGGGGGATAGTATCTTTGTCAATGAAGGGCCCCACAAAGATGGTAAAACATGAGAGAGGTGTAAAGGTGGGGCAGGGAGCTTGAACAACAGCGGAGTGATTTGTTGTGGCTATGGCTAAAAGATTATCCACTGAAGCATCACTGCAGCAATCACATGGGCTTTCTGTGTGGCCCCTCGGCTTCTGTAACAGGCCCCCCTTAGTGTAATGGACTCC
>JAOPHQ010002972.1:0-25000 GCA_030340625.1 Merluccius polli
CTGGTAGTATGTTGTGTGTCTGGTAGTACGTTGTGTGTCTGGTAGTACGTTGTGTGTCTGGTAGTACGTTGTGTGTCTGGTAGTACGTTGTGTGTCTGGTAGTACGTTGTGTGTTTGGTAGTACGTTGTGTGTCTGGTAGTACGTTGTGTGTCTGGTAGTACGTTGTGTGTCTGGTAGTACGTTGTGTGTTTGGTAGTACGTTGTGTGTCTGGTAGTACGTTGTGTGTCTGGTAGTACGTTGTGTGTTTGGTAGTATGTTGTGTGTCTGGTAGTACGTTGTGTGTTTGGTAGTACGTTGTGTTTTGTTGTCTGTAGTAATTAGCTCCATGTGTGTGTTTTGGTCCCCAGGGATACGAACCCTCTACTCATTTTTTTCCACACCACCATACTGGTTTTAGGGCGTTGTGGTTATTAATGACCGTTATCTTTCTCAGTGCATTTAAAGCGAGTGCTGGATCTGGTCTTGAATGTTTTGTCTTTAATATACGAATCGCTGCATAGCGATGTGCCCCTCTCAAATACAAGTCTCACTCGCATTCCAACGCCAGTGAAAGCAATGCCTGCAAACCGGCTCTTCTGCTATGCTGACATACAGGTTATGCCAAATAATATATCGGCCTTGGATGACAGCTCAATTCTAGGCTAGCTGTAGCTAGCTAGGATACGTTTGGCCTGGTGGGTTTGCTGCAGTTAGCTGGGCTACCTTTTTAGCCTGGTGGGCTAGCTGGGCTACCTTTTTATCCTGGTGGGCTAGCTGGGCTACCTTTTTATCCTGGTGGGCTAGCTGGGCTACCTTTTTAGCCTGGTGGGCTAGCTGGGCTACCTTTTTATCCTGGTGGGCTAACTGCAGCTAGCTGGGCTACCTTTACCATGGTGGGCTAGCTGGGCTACCTTTTTATCCTGGTGGGCTAACTGCAGCTAGCTGGGCTACCTTTACCATGGTGGGCTAGCTGGGCTACCTTTTTATCCTGGTGGGTTAGCTGCAGCTAGCTGGGCTACCTTTAGCCTGTTAGTGTTGTAGATGATGGAATAACAACTCCTAACCCAAAGGTTCTGGGTTCGATCCCCAATGTCCACAGTGTACTTGTAGGCACCCTAGAGCAAGATGACCCCTACCTGCTCCTTAATGACCTGAATCTGTACTGTCTAACCCCTACCTGCTCCTTAATGACCTGAATCTGTACTGTCTAACCCCTACCTGCTCCTTAATGACCTGAATCTGTACTGTCTAACCCCTACCTGCTCCTTAATGACCTGAATCTGTACTGTCTAACCCCTACCTGCTCCTTAATGACCTGAATCTGAATTCACTGTAAGTCTCTCTGGATGAAAGCGTGTGAGTGAGCGATTTAGTAAATAGTTGTTGCTAGTTGTAGACCAGACGGTTCTCTCCCACTGCTTCCCTCTGTTGTCTGACGACGGTTGAAATTAGGAGCATTTAAATGTAAATGTTTTCATGCGCAGGAAAGGGGGCGGGGTGCCTGAGTCAGACTCCGTTTTACACCCCTTTCTGTGTCTCCGTCTCTATAGCCCCAGTCCACTGGACAAAAAACCCACTAACACCCACTGACATCTGGCTGTCTGTCTTTAGTGGGAAAGGTTACAATCGGCATTCATTCCCAGGACAAATGACCGCAGTCGTCCCGGGTATTTATCAGCTCTGATCGGCAGTGATGGAAACATGACACTCGGGCGGACGCGCTCAGTTTCGTTCCTTTTCCGGCGCTTTGAAATTCCGGATGTTGGTGCGTAAACAGACAGGAAGAACATGTAACAGAGATTTTGTTTTTCTTCGTATCGGGCAAGATGCCACACTGGTAGAGTGTCAGAGAGACTGATATAAAACAGATATAAAAATAAGATATAAAAAACTTAAAAAGAAGTTTTCACTTTTTCACGGGCCTCCGTGCCGTGCTTTCTACTGTTTACTAATGTTTACGGTTTTCCAATTTTCTACTGGCAATGGGAAAGGTGTCAATCTCCTACTTTTGGCAAGTTTTCCCGCGTCGTGGCTATGGCCGCGAGGTATCTCTCGCGGCCATAGCCACGATAACATTTGAGCCGCAACATTGTCGCTTGTCCTCTAGGGGCACATGTCCACATTCCTTCGTAGAGGACATGAGATGACGTCTTTGTACCACATGAATGAAAGTTGAGTGATTATTCAGTCAGACTTTAAATGTTATTCCAATCTGCCTTCCACCTCCTTTTGTATCTGCACCTCCTCTGTAATGGTTCTGCTGTCTCAGCCTCTCTGTCAGAACCAGCTGTGCCTACAGTATGATAAATATCTCCTATTGGACACGGTCCATACCACACAGTAGCAGACTGACCAATGAGAGGGGGGAGGGGGAGGGGAGAGGAGATCGGCCAATAGAAAAGTGAAGAGGTGATTGATGTTACTCCTGACCTATCAGAGCAGAAGAGAGATTAAGTGGGGGAGGGAGAGAGAGGGCTGTGTTGATTGGCTGATGGCTCGGCCTGCTGGGTGGGTCAGAGAGGGTGAGGTGGGGCGTCGGTCAGTCTGGCCGTAGGGTGAGCAGGGATGGTTGACCCGGTAACACTGACTGACTGTGCAACCCCCGTCGCCCCGGCGATCCCCGCGGTGATCACGGCGGCAACGCAAGGTGAGGGCGGTCTTTTAAAACGGTCCAGGAGTCACCTTTCTCTCTGGGGTTCTTCTAAAAGCAATTCAACTTAAAGGTCATGTTAATACTCTAATGGTGTGTAAAATGATTCTCCCATGTTGAAGTTCATCATGAGATGTTCAGTGTTAGGACACGGCTGAGGTCTTGGATATTGAAGGTGGTATATTGGCTACTTTATATACTACATAGACTTAGTTTAGCTAGCGATTAGCTTACGTAGCCTAACTGTGGGTGTGGGTGTGTGGGGGTGTGTGTCCTTGACCTAGCTCTGTGAAATAGACCCCTTCTTCTGCACCTGTTTATTCACATTGGTGCTATTCTTACCCACAATGCACTGCAGGGTGTCAACACTACCAGAATACCCCCCCCCCCCCATTCTTGTTTGTTGCACCGGTGTATAACAGATATATATCCATCCATGTTATGTGGCCCAGTATGGAGGACTAAAAGTGCCAAAATTAAATAAATAAATACACCATTAAATAATTACTTAAATGTGTCATTAATTCATTAAATTGGAATTAAATACTTAAATGTGTAATTAATTCATTAAAATACAGATTCATTTTATGTTAAAAAACAACAACATATATAATCATTTCACTATTTAATTAATTTACATTTACATTTCATGATTTACATTTACATTTCATGATCCTGTGTTGCAGTGCTTCATGAATTGTCAAACTGTCAAACTCGCCCATCAAAGTCAGTGGGTGGGGCTAACGCTAATCTAGTCTGATCCATTGCTTTGGTCTGAAGTAGAGTGCCTGGATAGAGAAAATGGAGGATCTTCATGAACTTTCTAGGGAGTTGGTGAGAGACGTTTTAGACTTAGCAGAGGATGTGGAAGTATATGGAGTCAGAATAGTGTCATAATTCAAACCTGAAAAAAAGGTTTCAAAGGCTTGTAAGTCTGTGTTTGAAAACTCAACACCTTGTAAAAAAGGTTTTGCACCACTGAAAAAAGAGATTATAGCCTGAAAAAAAAAAGTCAAACATCTGCAAACATGATTTTGTGTTCTATTTTATCTTCTTCATCATTTTCACCAACACATTTTCAAAGCTAAAATGTTTTCACAAACACATTTTCAAAGTTTAAAAATGTTCACCAGCGCATTTGCAGAGTTTCAAATCTGACACTGTTCTAACAGTGTATTACTTTGTTTCCCGGTTTCGAAACCTTGTAAATGGGATTCTGCAAACAGCTGTTCAAACATTGAGAAATACGTTTTGAAAGGTTGAATATTTATTTTTAAAAACTTGTAAAAGTGTAAATTTACACCATTGCAATGTATTTTTTCAGAACTTAATTTTCAGCACTGACTTTTCAGAGATTTGACCACACGGGCGCAAGCTTGCGAGTCACGTGATTATTGACACTGTTCTGACGCCGTTCGTTTTGAAACTCCTTTAGCGTCAAAGGTCTGAAAACGTGGTTCTGAAAAAAAGGGAAAAAAAACCTTCCTGGGGGCGGGACCATCTTGCACAGTCCAATCACATGCGCCGTTGACCGGGCTGTGCGGGATTGACAGTGCTCTGCCGATGACAAGAATAACAAGCGACTTGCGTGGTTGATTTTGTGTCTATTTTCTGGAACCATGGCTGGTAGACAGGCGAGCAATTTTATTCTGTATTGTTTGCGTTCTAACCACCCGCGAGCCTCCTGCGGCTCGCCAAGCTGTAATTTGCAACACGTTCTCATCGCAACTCGTAATATACCGACGGTTTGTCACGCCCCTAGACGTGATACTGACGCAAAATGTACCCTCCCGCGTCTGTGTGAAACATCTGTGTGAAACAATCTCATAAACCCGTTCGCGGTGGTAAGAGACGAGCAGAGTCTACAGCGTCCGCTCGCAGAGCAGAGTCTACAGCGTCCGCAGTCTACTGTGAAACAATTCACTCCAAAAAGGATTATGGTTAAGGTTATGGTTAGCGTAATCTATCACCGTGACCGGGTTATTATTGGAGTGAATGGACGCTGTAGACTAATTTGTGGCTCGCATGGCATAAATAATAGTCATACTTTGCGGTCACGTGACTACCATGGATACCTGGAGGGCAACAAACGCTGGCAAAATGGCGATGAACAACGGCCAACTAGGGGAATTGCAGCCTTGCAGATTTCCGATACTTAAATAAATCAACTATTTAGACCATTTGTCACAAAATGTTAAAATTAGATATGAAGAGAAGATAAACATACTCGGAACTTGTGATCCATACACAGCACCCGCTGATGTAGGTTATTATTTTGAAGCTGGCAAAGACTCTACCAGATCGTGAAACGATCTGGGGGTTCTCATAAACCCGTTCGCGGTGTAAGAGACCAGCAGAGTCTACAGAGTCCATTCACTCCAATAATACCCCGGTCACGGTGATAGATTACGCTAACCATAACCTTAACCATAATCCTTTTTGGAGTGAATTGTTTCACAGTAGACTGCGGACGCTGTAGACTCTGCTCTGCGAGCGGACGCTGTAGACTCTGCTCGTCTCTTACCACCGCGAACGGGTTTATGAGATTGTTTCACACAGATGTTTCACACAGACGCGGGAGGGTACATTTTGCGTCAGTATCACGTCTAGGGGCGTGACAAACCGTCGGTATATTACGAGTTGCGATGAGAACGTGTTGCAAATTACAGCTTGGCGAGCCGCAGGAGGCTCGCGGGTGGTTAGAACGCAAACAATACAGAATAAAATTGCTCGCCTGTCTACCAGCCATGGTTCCAGAAAATAGACACAAAATCAACCACGCAAGTCGCTTGTTATTCTTGTCATCGGCAGAGCACTGTCAATCCCGCACAGCCCGGTCAACGGCGCATGTGATTGGACTGTGCAAGATGGTCCCGCCCCCAGGAAGGTTTTTTTTCCCTTTTTTTCAGAACCACGTTTTCAGACCTTTGACGCTAAAGGAGTTTCAAAACGAACGGCGTCAGAACAGTGTCAATAATCACGTGACTCGCAAGCTTGCGCCCGTGTGGTCAAATCTCTGAAAAGTCAGTGCTGAAAATTAAGTTCTGAAAAAATACATTGCAATGGTGTACATTTACACCTTTACAAGTTTTTAAAAATAAATATTCAACCTTTCAAAACGTATTTCTCAATGTTTGAACAGCTGTTTGCAGAATCCCATTTACAAGGTTTCGAAACCGGGAAACAAAGTAATACACTGTTAGAACAGTGTCAGATTTGAAACTCTGCAAATGCGCTGGTGAACATTTTTAAACTTTGAAAATGTGTTTGTGAAAACATTTTAGCTTTGAAAATGTGTTGGTGAAAATGATGAAGAAGATAAAATAGAACACAAAATCATGTTTGCAGATGTTTGACTTTTTTTTTTCAGGCTATAATCTCTTTTTTCAGTGGTGCAAAACCTTTTTTACAAGGTGTTGAGTTTTCAAACACAGACTTACAAGCCTTTGAAACCTTTTTTTTCAGGTTTGAATTATGACACTATTCTGACTCCATAGAAGTAGGACCAGTTTGTTTAATAGTATCTAAACCAACGTAGAGGGGAATAGCGCCACCCAGTGTATTGGAACTAGCTCTGCATCAATCCATTATCTGGAATTGATTTGCCTTGACTTGATGCGCAGGGTAACCAATCAGGCATTAGGATCCGCCTACCAACTTTGATGGGCGAGTTTGACAGTTTGACAATTCATGAAGCACTGCAACACAGGACCATGAAATGTAAATCATGAAATGTAAATGTAAATTAATTAAATAGTGAAATGATTATATATGTGTTTTTACATAAAATTAATCGGTATTTTAATGAATTAATGACACATTTAAGTATTTAATTCCAATTTTAATTAATTAATGACACATTTAAGTAATTATTTAATGGTGTATTTATTTATTTAATTTTGGCACTTTTAGTCCTCCATAGCCCAGGGCCCTGTGTATGTAATATGTTATATAGCTCTGTGTGTCCATGTTTATCTATACTTCTATGGCTGTATATAGAAAGCATTGAGGCTATGATGCTAGTAGTGTAGCTCAGTGTGCTATAGATGCTACGTGTGCTATACTGTATGTGCTACTATATAAATAAACTATAAACCAAACCACACCGTTTCCTGAAGAATGTTCTAGCAACTTATTTTTATTGTAACTATGATGGGCAGGTTGTGGTTGCTATAGTTACCCTGAATTGCAGTCCTGTAGAGTCTGGGCCTCGAACCTCTGGGGAGGAGGGAGGGAGAGGGAGGGAGGGAGGGAGGGAGAGGGAGAGAGAGATAAAGCAGAGAAGAGCGATTGATGACAGGAGAACGAGAGTGGCGAGGTGGACATCCAGCTCTCTCTCTCACTCACTCACTCACTCACTCACTCACTCACTCACTCACTCACTCACTCACTCACTCACTCACTCACTCACTCACACACACACACACACACACACACACACACACACGTGTCTTACTCTCACACATGTCTTACTCTCTCATGAATGGAGATCTTTCCATTCATAAATCCATCCCTCAGCCAATCAATATCTGATCTGGTGTCAGGATGAGGTAATTGATGACCACACCGTCATTAAGTGATATGATAGGCCGACACATGATCATCATCATCATATTTGACCTGCCGTGTGTGTGTGTGTGTGTGTGTGAAACAGAATGCAGTCCTGTCACTGTGGTCACATCACATGATTACTGACCAATGGCTGTGTCTCCTCAGATGCAGGCAAGTCGTCGTCAGCCAATAAGAATGGGAAGAAGACGGACTCAGGGTCTTCGGGAGGCGGGGTCTTCTCATGGTTCATGGTCATCGCTCTGCTGGGCGTCTGGACCTCAGTGGCCGTCGTCTACTTCGACCTGGTGGACTACAAGGGGGTGATGGGTCAGTACACGCACACTCACACTATTTATACAGTCTATGATACTACTGCATCTATCTCCTAATTCTATCTCCTAATTCTATCTCCCTAGAGATAGAATTATTCTATTTCTACCTACCTAGAGCTAAATAGATAGTAGCTCTTATTCTACCAACCTAGAGCTAGATAGATAGTAGCTCTTATTCTACCTACCTAGAGCTAGCTAGATAGTAGCTCTTATTCTACCTACCTAGAGCTAGATACAGTGTTAGCTCTCGGTGTACCTACCTAGATGAAGGCTTAGCTGATGCATACAAGACAAAATAAAGCGCTAAGTAATTCAGACCAACCCCCCCCTGTGGACGTTGCTTTGTGCTTTGATGCATGTTGATGTTGGCAGTTGAACACAGGTTTGTGTCACTAATCCCAGTAAGACCTGTAATTAACCTGCTTATTAACTGCTGTATTTGTCTGTTTGGTGTTTTCTGATGTTTTCTTTCTGTGACCTGCATGCAGACAAAGCCAAAGACATACAAATTAACCTATCCGAGAGCTTGCAAGGTAATGTACTACTGCCTACTGCTAGTACTGTTACTACCGCCATTACTGATACAACTCCTACCACTACTGTTACAACTAATACTGCTACTGCTAATGTTACTGACATGTATTACAAAAAAAAGATCAATTCAATCTTCTTCTGTAAACATCACTATATTATCTTCACAAATAAAGTTTCAGAAGGCCATTTTCCCCCATGGATCGGTGTGTGTGTCCGTGACTGTGGATCTGTTTCTAAACTCTGCCTCCTGTGATTTCCTGCTGCAGGTAAACTGGTGGCTTACGACGCTGACGGCGATGGTGATTTCGACGTTGAGGACGCCAAAGTCTTGCTCGGCAAGTAGATTCACGTCCTGCAGACATTAACACTATGCCCTAAATGTACACTATATAATACTATGAACACTATAATACATACAATGAAAACTTCTTAAATGATACACTTTGGAGAAATAGATTTCCATTGAAAGTAAAAGACTGTGCACGTTTAAAAACGATAAATGTAAAAGTGGGGGAGACCTCCGACATGTCGGGTGTGTGTGTGTGTGCGTGTGCGTGTGTGCGCGCTGTCATTTGGGTTTTTCCTGCATGAGCGACTGCTGTGTTGTTGACTGAAACCAGACGAACCATTTCACCTCAAATCATTTCTGCTTTAAAAGCTTCAGTCAAGTTTTCAAAAAGAAAAAAAATCCTAAACCAGACTTGGATCAGGAGTCTAGTTGGTTGGTTTAGTTAGCGTGTTAGCCATCTGGGGTGACCGAGCCCATGAGGGCGACCTCCCCTACTAGCAACCCTAGGGGTTCAGTGGGAAACTGGAACAGAACGAGATGCAGGACTACAAACTTGAATCGCTGGGTCCACTGGCCTCTGTTAGCTAGCCGGCCACGTGCTACATGCTCCATGCTGCCATATTGGCTGCATGCCCTAGTTCCACTCCTTCGTCATTCCTCGCTCGCTCACTCTGCTTTCAATCTCTCTCTCTTTCCATATCTCTCTGCCTCTCTGCTATTTCTCTTTCCACCTCTCTCTGTCTCTGTCCTTCTCTCCCATGTCTTTCCCTCTGGCTTTCCTTTTCGCCTTTTTCAACCTGTCCCCGTCTCTCTGTCTGTCTCGTTCCCTCTTAAGTATCCGACACTAAAAGCTTCGACGACACTTCCACTTTTGTCTGTTATGTTTGGATCACTTTCAAACATTCACTCCTCTCTGTCTCTATAGCCCCCTGTCTGTCTGTCTCTATATCCCTGTCTGTCTGTCTCTATATCCCTGTCTGTCTCTATAGCCCTCTGTCTGTCTGTCTGTCTCTATATCCCTCTGTTTCTGTCTCTATATCCCTCTGTTGTCTGTCTGCCTCTATGTCTCTCTGTCTGTCTCTATATGTCTGTCTCTTTATTCGTCTGTCCTGCTGTATCTCTGTCTGTCTGGCTGTCTCTATATCCGTCTGTCTCTCTCTCTATCCCTCTTTCTCTCTCTATGTCCTTCTGTCTGTCTCTATATCCCTGTCTGTCTTTCTAAATCTGTCTGTCTAGGGTTAGCTGTAACTAAGTCTAGGTACTCGGTAGGGCCCTCACTGCCTAACCTTTTGACCTTTTTGCTTCTCCTCTCTTGTCCCTCCTCCCATCCTCACCTCTGTACCTCCCTCCCCACCTCCTTTACTTTCTCTTAGTCCTGCTCCTTCTCTCCTCCCTTCCTCTTACTATTCTCCTGTCCATTCATTTGCATCCGTGTACATCTTTTTATCCATCCGTCCATCCACCCCAACCCCCCCTCCCCGCCACCGCAGGCTTGTGGGGCCGCGGCGCGCCGGTCGGCTGCTTAGCCAAGGAGGATGATGAGGAGGAGGAGGAGGAGGAGGAGGAGGAGGAGGCAGAGGGTGTCGAAGGCTCTGATTGGCTAAACAACGTCTTCACTACCCTGTTTGGGCTGATGAACCCTGGGGAGGCGGGGGAGGGAGGGGGGGAGCACCTCCAGAGGTCCAACTCTGAGGAGGAGGAGGAGGAGGAGGAGGAGGAGGAGGGCTCCAGGAGAGAAAGTGGGGGCAAGGGGACCCCTGGTCAGAAGGTGATCATCGTCGGCCTTCATAACCAATAAGGCAGCGCTGGCGTCCCATCATGCACTGTTTCTTAAAGATTCGTTTCTACTACTTAACTGCTTTCACAGTTGACGATGTGTATGTTGAAGGCGTAACCTAGCTGGTATCTATGGTTACGAGGGTTTTTACCTTGGACTACTTGGTCTTTCTGAAGTCTTGGACTTGTGGTAAGAGACTCGACCGGAACCAACCGCATTCAACCAGAACCGGCTGGGATGTTCCACTCAGGAGATATTTTGACAAACATTTGAACCTTTCTTTTTTACTCGTTTTGTATTCACGATCCAACTGGATCTGACCACGTAAAGACTGCTGGTCCTGAAATTGAACTTTTCACTTTTTGACGCTAGGCTGCGTCCTATTGGCTGTCTCTGTGGAATATGAAGGAAATGCTGCCATGCTATTGGTGTTTGAAATTAATTTGCCCATGAGCTTCCTGTCCATCAGGACTTCCTGTCGGTCTTTTGTTTCCAAACTAACGGTTCAGGTGGTTCGTGGAATTAGTTGCTCCTCAACGTGAACCATTTACTTTAGGGTTAGGGTTTAATTTATGTTGTTGCTTTTTCACAGTACATTTTACAACTCTCCAATATTTATCTCAAACTGGCATTGATTTTAGGGCGCACAATTTTTTATTCTTGGGTAAACTCTAGTTATCTTTCATATACGGTTGTACAATGCATTCGCCAGGCGTACTTCGGTTTGTGACTGTTTTTTAAACATTTCGCTACCTTTTTATAATGCCAGACGTTACCTTTTTAATCCCATGGACAGAATATAAGGAAGGAACTGGTCGATACCAACACAAAGACTTGATACGCAGGTTTAATATTTCTGACCAAACACAGAGAGGTTGGTATTTGGGTTTAATTTATGTTTTTTTTAGGTCTTTCCAGGGTCTTGGGAAACCTCAGAAATCCTGAGGAAGACACACAATTAGCTGTGAATTTAACAGTGTGTGTTTGTGTGTCTGCCCATTGGTTGTTTCATCAGGAAGTCTGGACAGAACCCACTGAAATTACCCGGTTCTGTGTCCTAGATTATAAAGACAACGTATTGAATAAGTACACTGGGTCTCCAACTAATGACAGCTTATAATCTACTGTAAATGAACACAACCCTCTACCTCTCAGACCCAGTGTAAGGGGAATAAGCCTGTAATGTTACATGGTCAACAATAAACCTGTAACCTGCCTGTAGCAGCATGAATAATTAACGTGGTCTTTCTCTTGGGTTAGCATTAGCCGGCAGATGGTGGCAGCGGGATGTGGATGGTTAAGTTACCCGACCATTTTTAGTCACGGCAAAGCCAGCACTCGATGCGAACAAGTGTGGCAAACACTCAACTTTTCAAAAATATCCAGCGAACACCAATCTAATCAAGTTAACCTCCCCTTAGCTACAAAGCTAGTAGCAAGCTAACATTAGATAGCTGATGATGCTGAGCTAAACATGTTTGCTAACGGTCGTCCATAGGGGCTAACGTTAACTTTCCCATTACAGAGTGACGTTCCTATCCAGGTGTTCAGGTGCCTGATAGTGTGATCTGGTCGATCCAGCAACGAGGGAATGACATTCATCTCGTCACACATTTCCTTAATGTTACTGTGCCAAAAAAGTCACATACAAGTCACAAACTCGAGTCACCATCTCTGCTTTGGGCCATCTACAGAGTCGCGTCGTCTGCAAAGAAACTCTTTAAGTTGTTAAGAAGCGACGGGAGTGTGTTGAATATAAAAAGGATTACAAGCCTGTCGTCTGCCAACGCCAGGGGTGAGCCTGAACGTGTTCTGAGGTGTGGGAGGTCAATGAGTGAAAGATGATTTGACTGAAGCGAGAGGATGTGACTTTCCGGTTGGACCTGCTGTGCAGAGGGAGGAGTTCGTCTCCATGACCCCTCCGACTCACTCCTTCAGGTCCTCCACCTGTAGCTCGTGTCACATCAACAAGCCGCGCCCACCTCTACAAGCCACGCCCACCTCTGTTCACAGTTAAAAGCAGGCTTTCTAAGGTTACTTGGCTATTGAGCCGCAATTTGACCTTATGTCCTCTTGACCTTGACCTCTGTCTCCATATTGAGGTGTCAACTGTCTTGTTCTGTTATGTTTGAACTCAGATGAGAAACCGGAGAGTGTGGCGAGGAGAGGAGCTAAAACAGGTACAGGTGCTAACTGGTTTGGTTTGGTCTGCTGCATGGAGACTGGTTTGGATTGGTCCAAAACTCACACCACTCACAACAGCCTGTAGTGAAGAAAGTGATCCATTAAGTTAGTTCAACTCCATTGTTGTTGTTTTTATATTAAAGTGGTTTGGATCTACTAACGGGAGTTATTAGAGGACTGCTTGGTTTGTTTTCTGAGTTAAACTAAAATCTGCTTCAACCGGATCCAGAGCTGCTTTCTTGAACGTTTTCATCGCGGGACCCAAAAGACAATTTAAGTGTCCCTGGGACCAACCGCACACCTCCGTTTATCAAAGGAGCACCAATACGGGTGTCAGGGACCCATTTTGTGTATTTTGTTCAGTATAAGTACCCTGATGTAGTGACATGGTTAAACATCTCAGAGGAAACCTGCTAGCCTTGCAGACATTGAGGGTTAGAGACTTCTGGTCTGGAATGTCTAACCCCTACCTGCTCCGAAATTACCTGATTCTGTACTGTCTAACCCCTACCTTCTCCTTAATGACCTGTCTCTGTACTGTCTAACCCCTACCTGCTCCTTAATGACCTGTCTCTGTACTGTAATGATGAAAGAATAATGATATAACGAATAATAATATAAAAGGTCTAGCATGACTGTTCCTCCCGCTGTGGATCGAGAGACTTGCCTGCGTGACAGACTTTTCAATCGCATCGTCGTGGCTTTCCTTTTCATAACGGACCCAATATCATCCATCCCCACATGGCTGTCTACCCAGTAACTCCCACCCACTAACCTTAGGTGGATGTCCTGGTAAACTCTACCCAGTAACTCCTAACCAGAGAAGGATCTCCTGGTAAACCCAGTTACTCCCACCCACTAACCAGAAGAGGATCTCCTGGTAAACCCAGTAACACATAACCAGAGGAGGATGTCCTGGTAAACCCAGTTACTCCCACCCACTAACTAGAAGAGGATGTCCTGGTAAGCCCAGTAACGCCCACCCACTAACCAGGTGAGGATGTCCAGGTAAACCAAGTAACTCCCACCCACTAACCAGTTGAAGATATCCTGGTATACCCAGTAACTGCCACCCACTAACCAGAGGAGGATGTCCTGGTAAACCCAGCAACTCCCACCCACTAACCAGAGGAGGATGTCCTGGTAAAAGCTACATGGTGGTGTTGTGGTGACTGCTACCAGAGCCTGCTGGGTCCAGCGACGTGGGCCGGCAGCTCCGAGAGGCGTTGAGGCAGCAGCTGACCCTCATCCACCAACGCCTGGAGGCCAAGAAGATCGCCAAGCTGGCCCTTGCTGAGGTACGCCAGCTCCTCGCCAAGGAAGAGGAGCAGGAGGAGGTGCAGAGGGCCAGTATCCTGGGCTTCAGGAGAGAGGAGGTGGCAGCCAAGGCAAGGGAGAGGGTGGCAGCCCGGCTGGAAGAGGAGGAGGAGACTATCGAGAGGGAGGAGATGGAGAGGGCTGTGGAGCAACTGAGGAGACTGAAGGAAGAGAAGGAGGAAAAGAAGAAAGGAGGAGAGACTGGGGATGAGAAGGGAGAGAAGGCGGCAGGAGAAAAGGGGGAGGAGAGGAAAGAGAAGCTGAAAGAGGGAGGAGAGAAGACGGAAGCAGTAAAGGAGAGAAAAGAGAAGCTGAAAGAGGGGGGAGGAAATAAGACAGAAGCAGTGAAAGAGAAGCTTAACGAGGGAGGAGAGAAGGAAGCAGTAAAGGAGGAGAGGAAAGAGAAGCTGAAAGGGGGAGAAGGAGAGAAGACGGAGGGAGAGAAGCAGAATAAGGAAGAGAAAGAAAAGAAGGTGGAGAAAGAAAAGGTTAAAGAGAGGGGGAGGAGTAAGAAGAGTAAAAAAGCCAAGGGTCAGAAATCTGAGAAAGGAGGCAGGAAGTGAGGTTAGGGGTCAAGCCTGTAATTGATCCAACTGAGGTTGAGCCCCTGGGCTAAGGGGTGGTAAACCCCAGTTGTATAGCCTACTACTACTTCAAAACAGCTGCCCTCATGTTAATGACAACATTGGCTTTTAATGTTCATGACGTCTTGGAGAACTCGGTCTAATCTAGTCCTACAGGTCACAGGTCGGACGTCTTTGACTGAATTTTGTTTGAAAATTATTTTTTTGTTTTGTGTAAACTAGTAAGGTTTGATATTGTAGTACTGTCGATATGTTTTACTTATTTCTCAATAAAGTTTTGATTTGACATAGGTTCTGTTTTCTGTGTGAAGACTAACAAGGGTCCAATAGGGTCCAGAAACGGGTCAAATCTGATTTGGAGTCTTCTTCACTTTCTTTCTTTCTACCAACATCTGTCCATCAGGCCTGGTATCTCCATGGTAACTAGTCTGGTTTCATCTGGTTCAGTTTGGTTCCAACTGGTTAAAACAATGCACAGCAAAATATGCCCAAAGAGTTCTTCTGTTGTGACGGTGTCCCTTGAGTTCATATGAGAATAATCAGGACTAATAAACCATTACTGATACATGTGTTACATTAGTAATGTGTATGGTTAAAAGCCGCTTCTGGTGCTCCCATGATGCATTGGGTGCACGGTGGGGTCCTTCGCCACCGTGCTGTGCATTGCCATGCCAACAACCGTGTGCGTCGTCCCGTGTAGGCCTGAAGGAGAGCGCAGTCGCCCCGGCAACGAAGACGGAGACCGCCGCTCCGGTGGAGGAGCCCGTTGTAGATGCCCCCGCCCCGTCCGACGAAGGTAACCACTACTACTAAATGTACTAGTACTACTAAATGTACTACTAAATGTACTAGTACTACTAAATGTACTACTAAACATACTAGTACTACTAAATGTACTACTAAATATACTAGTACTGCTAAATGTACTACTAAATATACTAGTACTACTAAATGTACTACTAAATGTCCTACTAAATGTACTAGTACTACTAAATGTACTACTAAATGTGCTAGTACTACTAAATATACTAGTACTACTAAATGTACTACTAAATATACTAGTACTGCTAAATGTACTACTAAATATACTAGTACTACTAAATGTACTACTAAATGGCCTACTAAATGTACTAGTACTACTAAATGTACTACTAAACGTGCTAGTACTACTAAATGTACTAGTACTACTAAATATACTAGTACTACTAAATGTATTACTAAATATAATATTACTACTAAATATACTACTAAATGTACTAGTACTACTAAATATACTACTAAATGTACTAGTACTACTAAATATACTACTAAATGTCCTACTACAACATGCTAAATATACTAATATAAATATACTAGTACTACTACTACTACTACTACTACTAAATATACTAGTACTAGTGAATGTAGTAAATATACTAGTACTACTAAATATACTACTTAATATACTAGTATACTTAATATACTAGTACTACTAAATATACTACGTAATATAGTAGTATACTTAATATACAATACTAGTAAATGTAGTAAATATACTAGTACTACTAAATGTACTTCTAAATCTAAATGTACTAACTACCACATTTACTACTAAATATACTACTAAATGTGCTAGTACTACTAAATATACTACTAACATATACTAGTACTACTAAATATACTACCACCATATACCATTACTACTAAATATGCTACCGTCTATAAGTGCTAAATATACTACCAACTACCACTAGTACTACTAAATGTACTACCAATGTATAAAGGCACTATCAAATATACTACCAACATATCAAATGCATATACATAGCCTACTATTAAATACCAATGTATGTAATAACTCTGCACTAGTACACAACATGCACATAATGCATCTAAATAACAAAGCTGTCATCCCAACGGTTAAATATGAAACACAGGATGTTCAGATTAGCATGCAGGTTGCCACAGGTTAGCCAAAAGCAAAAAAACAAAAAGTTTAGCGTTAGCCAACACATTAGCTGACTGCAGGCGTATCCCTTCCAGCCGTGTGTTTGGCTCCAGAACCGGCAGAACATGCTTCAACTGGTAGTGTGTTTGAAGTAGTGTGTATTAGTATGGAGGAGAGTAGTGTGTGTTTCAGACTGAAGCTAAGAAGAGAATATCACTTTGTACTCATGACAACATGGCTGAAGCGGCGGGAGGGCCCTGGATCAGTTGGTTATTGATCGGTTTGTTGATCAGTGAGTTATTTATCAGAGTTGCTTGTTGATCAGAGAGGACCCAGAGGCGGTCTGCAGTTCATTTCTGCTGACGGCTGCATTGTGAACCCTGTTCACAGGGAGTTGCGTTACATACGCCTACAGGTTTCACACCTCGGTAGGAGATGAACCATGCTGGCAGACGTACCAAACTGACGGGTTTAGCAGTGGAGTGGCACTAACCCTCAGCATGTTCACAACCAGGAGTGGTAACTTGCAGGAGTGCAAGTTACCGTGGAGACCGTGGGGTACAGGACACGGGAAGATGTTGGTTGTATATGCATTTATTGGAGCTGGCAAGATGGTATTTGCAGAACCTGTAACCTGCTGCCATGCCAGTGGCTCTCTCCCTGAGTGTGTGTGGTGATAGCTGGTTTATCCTGGGTGCCATGATTGCTCTGCACCACAGGTGTGCAGCCCCACCCAGCCAGAGTCCAATCAGGTCTGACTCAGACCAGGAGAGGCTGTAAACCAGATATCAACCACACACACACACACTCCACACACCCTCCACACATTCTTAATGGAGACTCTCTCTAGCTGTGATAGAGCCTGACCCGGTGGTGGTGGAGGAGGATGAGGAGGAGGAAGTGGAGGAAGAGGAGGAGATCCAAGCAGCCGTAGCGGAGGAGGCCGCGGCCCCCCCACCAGGTGAGTGTGCACGTGTTGAGCATATATGCATATACGTCTGCATGTCTTTCCTTGTACTTTAGTTCGATTTGTTTTTTTTCTCATCACTTTATCTCTCATTTCATCACCAGAACCGGAACCTGAGCAGGAAGTGGAAGCCCTTGCACAGGAAGTGGAAGATGAACCGGAGCCTGAGGTAGTCAAAGAGCCCCTGAGAGGGTTTCTATTGGTTGGTTGGGTGGTGAAGGGAGAGGGTTTCTATTGGTTGGTTGGGTGGTGAAGGGAGAGGGTTTCTATTGGTTGGTCGGGTGGTGAAGGGAGAGGGTTTCTATTGGTTGGTCGGGGGGTGAAGGGAGAGGGTTTCTATTGGTTGGTTGGGTGGTGAAGGGAGAGGGTTTCTATTGGTTGGTTGGGTGGTAAAGGGAGAGGGTTTCTATTGGTTGGTCGGGTGGTGAAGGGAGAGGGTTTCTATTGGTTGTTCGGTGGTGAAGGGAGAGGGTTTCTATTGGTTGGTTGGGTGGTAAAGGGAGAGGGTTTCTATTGGTTGGTCGGGTGGTGAAGGGAGAGGGTTTCTATTGGTTGTGCGGTGGTGAAGGGAGAGGGTTTCTATTGGTTGGTCGGGTGGTGAAGGGAGAGGGTTTCTATTGGTCAAGTGAGAGGAACCAGGCCACTGATCTCCTCTCACGTCTCCAGGTGTTTGAGGAAGACCCAGAGGTGTTGGAGGAGGAGGCCCCTGTAGAAGAAGAGGAGGTTCCTGAGGTGGAGGAGGCCGTGGAGGAGGAGGTGGCCCCTGAGATGGAGGCCCCTGAGGAGGAAGCTGCTGCCATAGAGGAAGAGGCCCTTGAGGAGGAAGCTGCTCCCATAGAGGAGGAGGCCCCAGCAGAAGAGGAAGCTGTTCCCATAGAGGTGGAGGCCCCAGCAGAAGAGGAGGAGGCTGTGGAGGAGGAGGTGGCCCCAGCTGATGAGGAGGAGGCTGTGGAGGAGGAGGTGGCCCCAGCTGATGAGGAGGCTGTGGAGGAGGAGGAGGAGGAGGAGGAGGTGGCCCCTGAGGTTGAGGAGGAGGTTGCAGCTGACGAACAAGCAGAGGTAGAGGAGTCTGAGCCTGCTGCTGAAGACATCGTGGAAGAGGTTTGTTGATTCTGGGGAGGTCCTCCTTCTGGGGAGGTTCTCCTTCTGGGGAGGTTCTCCTTCTGGTCCTCATATTATATAATTTATCTCAAACAGTGATGTAACCATGACACCTTTGATCCTTGCAGACTCTGCCAGCTGTAGAGGAGGAGGTTTGGGCTGCAGAAGTAGAGGAGGTGCTGGCAGCAGAAGTAGAGGAGGTGCTGGCAGCAGAAGTAGAGGAGGTGCTGGCAGCGGAAGTAGAGGAGGTGCTGGCAGCAGAAGTAGAGGAGGTACCGGCAGCGGAAGTAGAGGAGGTGCTGGCAGCGGAAGTTGAAGAGGTGCTGGCAGCGGAAGTAGAGGAGGTGCCGGCAGCGGAAGTAGAGGAGGTGCTGGCAGCTGAAGTAGAAGAGGTGCTGGCAGCAGAAGTAGAGACTGTAGAGGAAACAGAGGAGGGTGTCGAGGAGGAGGAGGAGCCAGCTCTGGAAGAAGAGGAGGAGGAGGAGGAGGAGGAAGAGGAGGAGGCGGTGGAAGAGGAGGTAGCAGCCACAGAAGAGGAGATGCTAGAGGAGGAAGAGGAGCAGGAACCAGCAGCTGAGGAGCAAGTGGAGACCACTGAAGAAGAGGAAACGCCAGAAGAAGCCGAGGAGGAGGTTGAAGAGGAGGTTGAGGAGGAGGAGGAGGAGGAGGCTGCTGCAGAAGAACAGATTGAGGAGGAAACAGTAGAAGATACAGAGGAGGCGGTGGCAGCAGTGGAGGAGGAGGTACCAGTGGAGGAGGAGATCCCTGCAGCAGAACCAGAGTCTGTAGATGAGACCAGAGGTAAGCAGAGGGGGCGGGGCTTACTGCTGAAACCAACCAATGAACTGTTCTCTAGACACAACTGGTCTGATTTAGTTGATTACATTAACGTATTTATTCTTAATATTGGTTTACTACGTATTGTTACACTGGTCTGCTTAAGAATTGTAACTTTTTAAACCAGTCTAATCTTCTCCAGAACGTTACTTGACATGTATTTCTTATTGTTCGTCTCCACATGAGGATGAGCCGACACGTAAAAACTTAGCAACTATTCAGTAGAGGGAGGTGGAGGTGTACAGAAGGAGCACCTGAGGGAGGTGGGAATGTACAGAAGGAGCACCTGAGGGAGGTGGAGGTGTACAGAAGGAGCACCTGAGGGAGGTGGAGGTGTACAGAAGGAGCACCTGAGGGAGGTGGGAATGTACAGAAGGAGCACCTGAGGGAGGTGGGAATGTACAGAAGGAGCACCTGAGGGAGGTGGGGAGGTACAGAAGGGGCACCTGAGGGAGGTGGGGATGTACAGAAGGAGCACATTAGATTATGTTAGCAGACTCTTTACTTCTGTAAGATCACTGTATTAAGCTTTAAATGTGTCTTCAGTCATTAACTTTTACATGACCTCATAGCTGACTCACTTTACAGTTGTCTCTTCATTTTCTCTTAAGTTTAATATGCTTTGATTAGGCTTGTCTATTTTAATTGCCAGGCTACAGAAACCATTAATATATAAAACATTTAAAATGACCTGAAATTTCAAAAGAAATGTCACATGGGGCCTTTACAGCCAATCACAGGCCTTATCCCAGACATGACGACGCACTTGTCTCTGATCGTAATGGAGGACGGTGCACGCGCCCCCCCTAGCGGCCATTAGATGAACAGCAGGATATATGGTTATATAATGGCTGTAATTCACAACACCACTGTACCACTGTATCACACAATCTACCAATGTCGTTTTTTACAGTTACAGGCATTAGTTTGACTACATGTTGTATTTTTAATGAATAACCTCCCTGTGCTACTGATGTAGTGGGTCATCAGTCAGATGGTCATCAAACTAGAGGAAACCTGCAGTTACACGCTAATGGACTGACTATGTTTTTGTTTTGTGGTTTCCGTAGAAACGTAAGTGCCAGCGGTTGGCATAGCAATGGAGCAAGGGACCCAATGAAGTTGCGTCATCACTCCTTCTGAGCGCGCTCAGAACGATGCTGCTCTCCATCTCTGGAAGAAGAGAAGCGTAGCCGTGGCAACATTCGTCTCTAATCTCTCTCTCTCTGTCTGTCTGTCTGTCTCTCTCCCCCTCTCTGTCTCTCATAATCCTTCCCTTCTGAGTTCCTTCATGGTGTCTTTCTTGATCCCTCTTCACCTTTAATTTCTAATTCCAACACTCAGATCTTTTTTGTACTTGCTGTCAGCTGGTCTAGGTCTGCATTCTAGATCAGCTCATTCCAGGTCTGTGTATTCTAGCTCTACCACACTTTTTTATTCCTGGACGTTGAAAGTCGAGGTAGGAGACAAGAGGTGGCTCTACACCTCTAGCTCTATAATCTAAGACGTCTTCCCCAACACGAGGACTGTAAGACTCCCAGAGGTTTGACAGCCCAGCGAGCCGCTAGCGTAGTTCTGCTTCCAGCCTAGCACCGCTCTACATAGACACTACAGCACACACACACGACATACTGGTGGGATGCTGCTTCTGTGGTAGTGGACTCTATGCAACGCTATTGGTGTGCTACTGTTTACCTCTCTGTCTCTCTCTCTGTCCCTGCGTCTCTCTCTCTCTGTCTCTCTCTCTGTCTGTCCCTGTGTCTCTCTCTCTCTGTCTCTCTCTCTGTCTGTCCCTGTTTCCCTGTGTCTGTCTCTGTGTCCCTCCTTGTTCGCCCAGTCCCATACCACTCAGTATCTGTTGAGCCATACATGCATGTGGTTACAGGGAGGTGTGTGTGTGTGTGTGTGTGTGTGTGTGTGTGTGTGTGTGTGTGTGTGTGTGTGTGTGTGTGTGTGTGTGTGTGTGTGTGTGTGTGTGTGTGTGTGTGTGTGTGTGTGTGTGTGTGTGTTCGTTCCTCTCTAGATGCTGTTTTCTATTTTGACCACATAACTAACACTCTGGATAAAATGAAAAGGTAGAACGTGTTGTTTTTTTTTTGTTTTTTTTAGGTTTCAGATGTAAATGTCACATTTTTAGTTGACCTTGTAAATTTGTGCTGTGATTTAAACCACAATATGCTAATAACGCAGTGAAAATCTCCTGCGTGTTAGCTCGCAAGCTCGCCTAGCTCACCTAGCTTAGCTAACTCCGACTCAAACTAGTGAAAGCCAACCTTTGTTCCACAGTTTGGTTAACTGCAGTGTGAATACGTTCTGTTTTAGTTTGGGGTTTTTCCCGCCACATTCTGCTCATAAAGACAAAATGGCAGACATTGTTTTCGTTTGTAATTTCTTTGAAGGCGTGTGTATTTCTGTAATCATGTTGTCTCCCCTCTGCTTGGTTTTCAGTTGTTTTGTGTAATACGTTTGGTAATGTTCCTTTAGTGTAATACGTTGTAGGATATGAGCTCATATCCTGAAACCATCCTGGTGTCACATGTTTACAGTCATGGCTGTCCAAACAAACGACTAAGATTTCCCCTTTTTATAGAATCCCAGGTAACCTTGATGATGATGATGATGATGAAGATACCAGTGTGGTTTCAGGAGACATGAGCTTTGTGTGTGTTTTAGTTTGTTTGGTTTTTGTAATTCTATTTGAACTGTACAGATGTGCTATTCGTGACATCACTGACGTCACCGTGTGACGTCACGCTGTGACATCACACGGTGACATCACACAGTGAAGTCACCTGACCACAGCAGGTTAGTAGAGTGGATTCACCTGAATATGTGTAATATTTGAACTGAATTAGTTCTGAGCGAAGGGAAGCGGCAGACGTTCCTACATGGCGGAGCTGAACTATCAGTAGAGGTGGACAGTTACACGCATGTTGTTTCTGTACAGATGTGATGTACAGATGTGATGTACAGGAACATCGCGTTGTGATGTTGGATCTCCTTTAGCTGTAGACAACTCCACACCCTCAACTAAGGCCTGCCATGTTGTCCGCCTCACCAAACCTTTGCTTGGTTGACTAAATTGCCAGAGAGGACTTTTATTTTGACAACCTGGAGCTTTCCTCCTCTGTTGGTTGAGTGTTGAGTGTTTCCACGTCGGTCCTTTCTACTGTTTGTGAGTCAATGTGAACTTAAGAAAATGTGTTTTGTTTTTTACAAATGAAATAGAAAACTTTTGCAAAGTAAGAAATATTCTAGGTTTTCAAAGTGAACAGAACAGGAAAAAATAGATGTAAGGATTTTAAAAATACTGGGAATTCAGTACATACTTTTCGAATCAGATATTATTAAATGGATCTATTTTTGGGGGTGGGAGGGTAACGTTTCATACAAGCAATAAAAAGACTGAGCTAGTTGAGACTGATTGTCGCTGGTCCAACATGTTGAAGTGCGGTAAGACAACCCAACGTCGAAAGTTAATGCAGTTGAAGACATGTGATTATTCTGACCAATAGGAACAGTGTGTCCCTGATTTATACTGACCAATAGGAAGAGAGTGTGGGGTCTCCTAACACTACGGTTGATACGACGGGGGTTAAATTATTAATAACATGATGATGATGATGATGATGATGCAGAGAAGGACTCACTTGTGTCTAAGTTCTGTTCTGGGAGCTGAAATAAAATGGTTTGGGACAAAAAACGCCTATTTCATTTATACTCCATATACATATGAGGTATATAATATGCCAAGTAGTAAACAATGTACTGGCAGCAGTAATGCTCCACCTGTAATACACCAACCGAATCTCGTTAACAGATTAAATGAAACGTACATTTTGTCATCATTGAGGTCGAACAAACTGATTAGTGTCATGAATCCGATGAGTCTGGTGAGACGTTAGGACGCGCATCAGAAATGGAAACAAACCAATTGATTCATGGAAATAAATAATTAAAATAAGAATCAATATGAATAATTGACTAACAATAACACAACAAGAGCAGATTAGAAAGCACGTGAACTGTTGACCTGTCGCGGTGCTTCAAAGACGAGCTCATTTTCTTTTTGTATCTAATATTTCTATTATACAGGGTTCCCACGGTCATGGAAAATCTGGAAAAGTCATGGAATTTTAAAATCTAATTTTCCACGCCTGGAAAAGTCATGGAATTAGTAAAATTCTTTAAAGTTTTGGAAAAGTCATGGAATTGTGTTGTGTGAAATGAAATTAATTGTTACAGTGGATAACCTTCCACGTAATGTAACATAACGGCAGGAACAGTAGGATTTGCCGTTAGCGGTTTGTAAACAGAGACCTCGGTTGCCAGTCAGCAGAACACAGCCCAGTGTGCCAACTGCAGAGCCGTTTCTAGGCATATGCGGACTATGCGGGCCCCGCCGCCACCAGGGGGCCCCCCAATCCCATCATCTACAGTGTAGATGATCATTAAAATTAGGCCTACACCAAAAAGTTTAAAAAAAAAAAAGTACACATAAGCTTATAAGTGATAATTGAGAGTGATTTTTTTAGTCTATACATTGTTTTATAGGAAAACCCTACTCTTGCCTTTAATATGCGGCGGCGACACATGACAAGGTGACAACTAGGGTTGGGCGATGTCCCTTAAATTGGCTGTTGAGGATGTTTACAGTAAAACATCGTGATGGACAATGATGATGTTGTCGGTTGGGGGGGGGGGGGGGGGGGGGGGGCGTTAATATTAATATTCATTAATAGGCCGCCTATTAACGGCATGGACCAAGCGGTTCTGGACCAGGAAGGAGACATGAACACTTTTAATAATCGTATTTACCGTATAACTGCACATAACTTTATTTAAAAGCAATCAAATGGAAAACATGTTTGTTGGTATGTTGGTGTCCGGTGCGTGTGGATGTGCAGCTCCTCCGGCGGAGCGGTTCATGTTAATAGCGGAGTCCGGGAGGGTTCACCTTCACGGCGTAGTTAAGAGCAGGGGTGCAACTACCCAGTGTCAGGGGGGTATGCAGCAACCATTTTGGCGCCTCCCATAAACATTACGTGCTGCGCGATTGTTGACGGGGCGCCCCCCTGGTGCGGCGCATAGGGGCGCCGCACCAGGGGGGCGCATAGGGGCGCCCCCCTGGTGCGGCGCCCCTATGCGCCGCATACAGCGCATACCCACTTTTTGCGCCACTGACCCTCTCCTTCTCCGAGAATTTATAGGCGTGGAATTACCCTAATTACTCGCATATTAATTCGTCTTCAATTAATTAATCACGTTTGCATGCACACCAAGAGAAAACAATGACAAGTAATTGATTGATTGACGTAGGTGAGGGCAGATTCAGATTCCAGACTCAGATTTCCACAAAAAGTAGCCTAGACTATTTCATAATATATTTCAACATTATTTGCGTTTTATTATATTAAAGTTCACTTTACATTCCCATTAAGTTTTTGTTGGTAATTATAGCACAAAATGCATCCAACATTAAGTTAAGACTGCGTCTGCTGGAGTATAACGAGGAATCAGAGTACTTCCGGTTTAACCCGAGTTTAACTAGGAATCAGCTGATCCTGTGTCGGTCAGTACACAGCAATCAGGTTTAACTTCGTGCGCAGCTGCGAGTTAAACTCCAAAACCTCCGGTTTCCGGAGTACGGTTTTAAACCGCAGCACAGCTAACGCAATGCTAACTGACAGAGCAATTGCCCCAACAACAACAACACAACAACACAAAAACAACAACACAACAACAGCAACAACTACTTGTATACTGTATACTTGTATATAAGTATACTCGTATACTTGTACTCGTATACAAGTATACGAGTATACTTGTATACGAGTATACTTGTGCTCGTATACTTGTATATAAGTATACGAGTACAAGTATACTCGTTTACTTGTATACGAGTATACTTGTATACTCGTATATAAGTATACAAGTATACTTGTACTCGTAACAACAACAACACAACA
>JAOPHQ010002972.1:27500-58554 GCA_030340625.1 Merluccius polli
TTGCTCTGTCGCTAACTTAGCCACTTTTTAGAGTTTAACGGTTTTAAACTCGTCGGTGACACAAGAAGTCACGTGACGTCTTCAGCTCCATTGCTGTGTCGTATGTACCTGTGGTTTAACCGCAGCTGCGTTCTGATCTCAATTGCTGTCTTCAGAGAAATTCACTGATCAGACACTAGAGGGCGTATTTTGTGCGTGTTAGTCTAGTCTCGAAACGTACATGGTTTTAGAGGAGACTAAACCAGTTTGCGGGATGAAACAAGGCTCCATTATAACCGACACACACAGAAATAGTTTTATTAATTATTATTAGTAGTATTAATAATAATGTATGATACATTTATACTTATTACGCCAGATAGGCCTTCAGTACAATAACAATATTGGACATAGTCGATTTGGAATGAGCAGTGATATTTCACGGCTCACGGGGCTCAGGTCTCGGTCGTACGTCCGCTCAGCAATAGCATTACGCGCTTCAACTTTCAAGCGCTTCCATAAATTCATGCCGGGCTGCTCGGTATGGAGGACTAAAAGTGCCAAAATTAAATAAATAAATAATCCATTAAATAATTACTTAAATGTGTCATTAATTAATTAAAATTGGAATTAAATACTTAAATGTGTCATTAATTCATTAAAATACCGATTAATTTTATGTAAAAACACATATATAATCATTTCACTATTTAATTAATTTACATTTACATTTCATGATTTACATTTCATGGTCCTGTGTTGCAGTGCTTCATGAATTGTCAAACTGTCAAACTCGCCCATCAAAGTTGGTAGGCGGATCCTAATGCCTGATTGGTTACCCTGCGCATCAAGTCAAGGCAAATCAATTCCAGATAATGGATTGATGCAGAGCTAGTTCCAATACACTGGGTGGCGCTATTCCCCTCTACGTTGGTTTAGATACTATTAAACAAACTGGTCCTACTTCCACATCCTCTGCTAAGTCTAAAACGTCTCTCACCAACTCCCTAGAAAGTTCATGAAGATCCTCCATTTTCTCTATCCAGGCACTCTACTTCAGACCAAAGCAATGGATCAGACTAGATTAGCGTTAGCCCCACCCACTGACTTTGATGGGCGAGTTTGACAGTTTGACAATTCATGAAGCACTGCAACACAGGATCATGAAATGTAAATGTAAATCATGAAATGTAAATGTAAATTAATTAAATAGTGAAATGATTATATATGTTGTTGTTTTTTAACATAAAATGAATCTGTATTTTAATGAATTAATTACACATTTAAGTATTTAATTCCAATTTAATGAATTAATGACACATTTAAGTAATTATTTAATGGTGTATTTATTTATTTAATTTTGGCACTTTTAGTCCTCCATAGCTCGGTCTTCTGCTGGAAGATCTACTGTTAAATGTGTTTGAGAGATCATCCCAAACAGACTTTCTTCGGAGCGTGGTGGTGGTGTCTTTCCTCTTCCACCGTGTCCACAACACCTCGAATGCAGTACAATAAATATAACTTCTGCTCCTCGTTATAGTTCTCTATCCGAGACATGTTCATCCTAACTACCTCTTAAGAGGGATGTACGACTATCGTTTTAAAAAATATTAAAGTGTTTTTTAAAGATATTAGATATTCAACCGATATTCACAGCGATCAGACACGGGGAACTAAAGCCGCGATCACCGATATGAGTCCCGTGTGTCTACCTGCCCAGGTGTAGGCTAGTGGTCAGTATGCCTGCAGCGATTTAGTTAAATCAGGGCTTGTTGCGACCACGGATGTATTCATACAATAACAGTTGGAGTAAAGCATACTATACAGTTCTGTTCGTGTACTTAGGTATAGGTATAGGTTGTGAATGGTCATGGAAATTTTATTATGGGTCCTTGAAAAGTCATGGAAAAGTTTTGAAATTTTGTCCATGAAAATGTGTGGGAACCCTGATTATAAAAGGGAATGAAAATACTATTGTTTACTAACTGTTGTGATTATGGAGATGAGATTTTAAGATTTAGTTCACTAAATCAGGACCATGATTTAGTGAGTCTAAAGAATTTAATAACGAGTCCATTACATTGACCTTGAAATTGAAGTGCTCTTCCCATGCAACTCCTAATTAATACAATAATTAAGAATACATTTATAACATCACTTACTATTATATAGGCAGTTCTACTAACCTGGTCACGTGAGGCTCAAACCCAGAACCTTCCGTCCAGTCATGAGAGCTGACCAATGAGCCATCTCGTCTCTAGTAGAGCTGACCAATGAGCCGCCTCGTCTCTAGGAGAGCCGACCAATGAGCCGCCTCGTCTCTAGAAGAGCCGACCAATGGGCCGCCTCGTCTCTAGGAGAGCCGACCAATGGGCCGTCTCGTCTCTAGGAGAGCCGACCAATGGGCCGTCTCGTCTCTAGGAGAGCCGACCAATGAGCCGCCTCGTCTCTAGGAGAGCCGACCAATGAGCCGCCTCGTCTCTAGGAGAGCCGACCAATCGGCCGCCTCGTCTCTAGGAGAGCCGACCAATGGGCCGCCTCGTCTCTAGGAGAGCCGACCAATGGGCCGTCTCTTCTCTAGGAGAGCCGACCAATGGGCCGTCTCGTCTCTAGGAGAGCCGACCAATGGGCCGTCTCTTCTCTAGGAGAGCCGACCAATGGGCCGTCTCGTCTCTAGGAGAGCCGACCAATGGGCCGTCTCGTCTCTAGGAGAGCCGACCAATGAGCCGTCTTTTCTCTAGGAGAGCCGACCAATGAGCCGTCTTTTCTCTAGGAGAGCTGACCAATGAGCCATCTCGTCTCTAGGAGAGCCGACCAATGAGCCGTCTCGTCCTGTTGAGTCATTCTTTCTCCTCTTCATGTTTATTAGCAGCTTTACAGTGTCTTAAATGAAAACAAAATTCAACTTAAGTAAATGATTAAATTAATTCTTCCATTACAAATATAAATACACTTGATTTTTTTAAAAGTACACTTAAAATGTAAATATTTTGGGAGACATTGGTGATTGAACTCCTACTAGTTTGTTGTGCTGGGAGTGACTAGACGACAGCTGTTGGTGTGTCTTACGTTATACTTCATTTTGTAGAGATAACATGTACAATATTTTATAGCCTATAAACAACATTTGTATGAAGCCGATGAGTCTGGTGAAACCGTTACGACGCATCAGAAATACAACCATTATTTACATTACACATTTGATTTTATTGTAATTATTTTTCAGAGGGGTTAGGTTTAGGGTTTAATTTAATGTAATTGGTTTAATAGTTAAATTGTAATAGCCTACACTCGGAAATCACTGCACACGTTTCCTAACTTATAAACAACATAATGAATGAACAACATCATGAATAAATAACATAATGAATTGAACAACCGTTGAAACTGACCAATCAGGTGAAACCGCCACGCGGCTGTAGTTCCACCCGAAACCACCAGAGGTCGTTGTAGCTCAGGCGGAGGGCACGCCACGTTCAACTACACACACGCACACACACACACACACGGCAGGTCAAATGTGATGGTGACCATGTGTCAGCCTATCATATCGCTTAATGACGGTGAGGTCATCAATTACCTCATCCTGACACCAGATCAGATATTGATTGGCTGAGGGATGGATTTATGAATGGAAAGATCTCCATTCTATATATATTAGAGAGAGAGAGAGAGAGAGAGAGAGAGAGAGAGAGAGAGAGAGAGAGAGAGAGAGAGAGAGAGAGAGCTACATCTGGATGTCCACCTCTCCATCCACTCTCGTTCTCCTGTCATCACTCGCTCTTCTCTGCTTCATCTATTATTCTCTCTCTCTCTCTCTCTCTCTCTCTCTCTCTCTCTCTCTCTCTCTCTCTCTCTCTCTCTCTCTCTCTCTCTCTCTCTCTCTCTCTCTCTCTCTCGGCGATCAATCACAGTTGGCTGACAGCCAGCAGGCCGCAGGTCGTCATGCCGACAGCAGATGGCTCTTTATCGCCATGACAACCACAGGGAGCAGGAAGTGACATGTCCAGCCAAGCACGCAAACGCACACACACACGGTTAGGGTTTCCTTTCAGGGTTAGGTTTTAAGGTTAGAACTTCCTATTAGGGTTAGGTTTAGGGTTTCCTATTAGGGTTAGGGTTTCCTATTCGGGTTAGGTTTAGGGTTTCCTATTAGGGTTAGGTTTAGGGTTAGGGTTTCCTATTCGGGTTAGGGTTAGGGTTAGGTTTAGGGTTATGGTTTCCTATTCGGGTTAGGTTTAGGGTTTCCTATTAGGGTTAGGTTTAGGGTTATGGTTTCCTATTCGGGTTAGGTTTAGGGTTTCCTATTAGGGTTAGGTTTAGGGTTAGGGTTTCCTATTCGGGTTAGGTATTAGAGTTAGGGTTTCCCATTTAGGGGTAGTTTTTAAGGTTAGAACTTCCTATTTGGGTTAGGTTTAGGGTTAGGGTTTCCTATTCGGGTTAGGTTTAGGGTTAGGGTTTCCTATTCGGGTTAGGTATTAGAGTTAGGGTTTCCTATTAGGGTTAGTTTTTAAGGTTAGAACTTCCTATTTGGGTTAGGTTTAGGGTTACGGTTTCCTATTAGGGATAGGTTTAGAGTTTCCTATTAGGGTTAGGTTTAGGGTTACCTATTCGGGTTAGGTTTAGGGTTAGTGTTTCCTATTGAGGTTAGGGTTTCCTATTGGGGTTAGAGTTTCCTATTAGGATTAGGTTTTAAGGTTAGGGTTTCCTATTCGGGTTAGGTTTTAAGGTTAGGGATAGGTTTTAGGTTTAGAGTTTCCTATTAGGGTTAGGTTTACGGTTTCCTATTAGGGATAGGTTTAGAGTTTCCTATTAGGGTTAGGTTTAGGGTTACCTATTCGGGTTAGGTTTAGGGTTAGTGTTTCCTATTGAGGTTAGGGTTTCCTATTGGGGTTAGAGTTTCTTATTCGGGTTAGGTTTAGGGTTAGGGTTTCCTATTCGGGTTAGGTTTTAGGGTTAGGGTTTCCTATTCGGGTTAGGTTTAGAGATAGGGTTTCCTATTTGGGTTAGGTTTAGGGTTAGGGTTTCCTATTCAGGTTAGGTTTAGGGTTTCCTATTGGGGTTAGGTTTAGGGTTTCCTATTAGGGTTAGGGTTTCCTATAAGGGTTAGGGTTTCCTATTCAGGTTAGGTTTTAGGGTTATGGTTTCCTGTTAGAGATAGGTTTAGGGTTAGGGTTTCCTATTCAGGTTAGGTTTAGGGTTAGGGTTTCCTATTGGGGTTAGGTTTAGGGTTTCCTATTAGGGTTAGGGTTTCCTATAAGGGTTAGGGTTTCCTATTTGGGTTAGGTTTTAGGGTTAGGGTTTCCTGTTAAGGATAGGTTTAGAGTTAGGGTTTCCTATTCGGGTTAGGTTTTAGGGTAAGGGTTTCCTATTAGGGTTAGGGTTACCTATTCGGGTTAGGTTTAGGGTTTCCTATTAGGGTCGGGGTTTCCTATTAGGGTTAGGTTTTAGGGTTAGGGCTTCCTATTAGGGTTGGGTTTAGGTTTAGGGTTTCCTATTAGGGTTAGGGTTTCCTATTCGGGTTAGGTTTAGGGTTAGGGTTTCCTATTAGGGTTAGGGTTTCCTATTCGGGTTAGGTTTAGGGTTAGGCTTTCCTATTCGGGTTAGGTTTAGGGTTTCCTATTAGGGTTAGGGTTTCCTATTAGGGTTAGGTTTTAGGGTTAGGGTTTCCTATTAGGGTTGGGTTTAGGTTTAGGGTTTCTTATTAGGGTTAGGGTTTCCTATTCGGGTTAGGTTTAGGGTTAGGGTTTCCTATTCGGGTTAGGTTTAGGGTTTCCTATTAGGGTTAGGGTTTCCTATTAGGGTTAGGTTTTAGGGTTAGGGTTTCCTATTAGGGTTAGGTTTTAAGGTTAGGGCTTCCTATTGGGGTTGGGTTTAGGTTTAGGGTTTCCTATTAGGGTTAGAGTTTCCTATTCAGGTTAGGTTTAGGATTTCCTATTCGGGTTAGGTTTAGGGTTAGGGTTTCCTATTCGGGTTAGGTTTAGGGTTTCCTATTCGGGTTAGGTTTTAGGATTAGGGTTTCCTATTCGGGTTAGATTTAGGGTTTCCTATTAGGGTTAGGTTTTAGGGTAAGGGTTTCCTATTAGGGTTAGGTATAAGGGTTTCCTATTCGGGTTAGGTTTAGGGTTTCCTATTCAGGTTAGATTTAGGGTTTCCTATTAGGGTTAGGTTTTAGGGTAAGGGTTTCCTATTCGGGTTAGGGTTAGGGTTTCCTATTCGGGTTAGGTTTAGGGTTTCCTATTCGGGTTAGGTTTAGGGTTTCCTATTAGGGTTAGGGTTTCCTATAAGGGTTAGGGTTTCCTATTCAGGTTAGGTTTTAGAGTTATGGTTTCCTGTTAGAGATAGGTTTAGAGTTAGGGTTTCCTATTTGGGTTAGGTTTTAGGGTTAGGGTTTCCTGTTAAGGATAGGTTTAGGGTTAGGGTTTCCTATTCGGGTTAGGTTTTAGGGTAAGGGTTTCCTATTAGGGTTAGGTTTAGGGTTACCTATTCGGGTTAGGTTTAGGGTTTCCTGTTAGGGTTTCCTATTAGGGTTAGGTTTTAGGGTTAGGGCTTCCTATTAGGGTTGGGTTTAGGTTTAGGGTTTCCTATTAGGGTTAGGGTTTCCTATTCGGGTTAGGTTTAGGGTTAGGCTTTCCTATTCGGGTTAGGTTTAGGGTTTCCTATTAGGGTTAGGGTTTCCTATTAGGGTTAGGTTTTAGGGTTAGGGTTTCCTATTAGGGTTAGGTTTTAAGGTTAGGGCTTCCTATTGGGGTTGGGTTTAGGGTTTCCTATTAGGGTTAGAGTTTCCTATTCAGGTTAGGTTTAGGATTTCCTATTCGGGTTAGGTTTAGGGTTTCCTATTCGGGTTAGGTTTAGGGTTTCCTATTCGGGTTAGGTTTTAGGGTTAGGGTTTTCTATTAGGGTTAGGTTTTAGGGTAAGGGTTTCCTATTCGGGTTAGGTTTAGGGTTAGGGTTTCCTATTCGGGTTATATTTAGGGTTTCCTATTCGGGTTAGGTTTTAGGGTAAGGGTTTCCTATTCGGGTTAGGTTTAGGGTTAGGGTTTCCTATTCGGCTTAGGTTTAAGGGGGTTAAGGTTTCCTATTCGGGTTAGATTGAGCGTTTCCTATTAGGGTTAGGTTTTCGGGTAAGGGTTTCCTATTCGGGTTAGGTTTAGGGTTAGGGTTTCCTATTCGGGTTAGATTTAGGGTTTCCTATCAGGGTTAGGTTTTAGGGTAAGGGTTTCCTATTCGGGTTAGGTTTAGGGTTTCCTATTCGGGTTAGGTTTAGGGTTCCTATTAGGGTTAGATTTAGGGTTTCCTATCAGGGTTAGGTTTTAGGGTAAGGGTTTCCTATTCGGATTAGGTTTTAGGGTAAGGGTTTCCTATTCGGGTTAGGTTTAGGGTTTCCTATTCGGGTTAGGTTTAGGGTTTCCTATTCGGGTTAGGTTTTAGGGTTAGGGTTTTCTATTAGGGTTAGGTTTTAGGGTAAGGGTTTCCTATTCGGGTTAGGTTTAGGGTTAGGGTTTCCTATTCGGGTTAGATTTAGGGTTTCCTATTCGGGTTAGGTTTTAGGGTAAGGGTTTCCTATTCGGGTTAGGTTTAGGGTTAGGGTTTCCTATTCGGGTTAGGTTTAAGGGGGTTAAGGTTTCCTATTCGGGTTAGATTGAGCGTTTCCTATTAGGGTTAGGTTTTCGGGTAAGGGTTTCCTATTCGGGTTAGGTTTAGGGTTAGGGTTTCCTATTCGGGTTAGATTTAGGGTTTCCTATCAGGGTTAGGTTTTAGGGTAAGGGTTTCCTATTCGGGTTAGGTTTAGGGTTTCCTATTCAGGTTAGGTTTAGGGTTCCTATTAGGGTTAGATTTAGGGTTTCCTATCAGGGTTAGGTTTTAGGGTAAGGGTTTCCTATTCGGATTAGGTTTTAGGGTAAGGGTTTCCTATTCGGGTTAGGTTTAGGGTTTCCTATTCGGGTTAGGGTTCAACACACCTGGCTGAACATAAAGAGTAATTGTAACTGCTGTCAGAGTTCTGTATATGTACATATACATTTATGTGTGTGTGTGTGTGTGTGTGTGTGAGTGAGAGAGAGAGACACAATGTCTGAGAGACAGAGTGCATGCTGGGTTGGTGGGTTAAAGTCTGGGTGTGTGTGTTCATGTGCGTGGGTGGGTGGGCATGTGTGTGTGACTCCTGTGAGAGACGTCTGGCCTAATCATCTTGCTGGAGGAAGTGGGACGTGAAATCCACCAGCCCTCCTGGGTCCCCCCCCACACACACACACACACACACACACACACACACACACACACACACACACACACACACACACACACACACACACACACACACACACACACACACACACACACACACACACACACACACACACACACACACAGTGTTTAGATGTGACATCATTAACCAGGTTAGTGAGGTTTCTTCAAGATGTAAACATGACTTCTTAGTGTTTAACTGCTATAAGGTTGAATAACTCACCATGAACAATGTGTGATGAATGAATACCAAGTATTCACTATTTCATCTTTAGGATGAAATAGTGAATATTTCACAATACTGAATATTCAGACGACTAGTAACCCTAGTGGCGATGCATCAGGAGTGCAGCTTTAAGTGGGGGACTTGGCCTTCGATGAAACCTTCCTCCAGATATCACCAGCAGTCCTCGCCTCTCATGTTGTGAACATTATGCAGCCATGCAGACCCGCGTTCCTGCTGCGCGACGGTTAGATGGTCGCTGGATACGTCTAGAGAGCCGACCATAGATCATGGTTCATCCCTTTGTTAGCCAGACAACAGTCAAATCCTACACATTACAGTCGCCAGGCTTTAACACACACACACACACACACACACACACACACACACACACACACACACACACACACACACACACACACACACACACACACACACACACACACACACACACACACACACACACACACGTCTGGCTGTCAGTTTGTGTTTCGTCAGCTGCTTCCTCAGCTGGGAGCCAGCCAGGCCATTTCTGACGCTTGGCTGAACTGGGAGCGCGTGCACACACACACACACACAGTATGTACACTTTTCGCCCTACATACCCAGGGTTACCACGTGTTGGGCTGGGATGCGTTTAAGACCAGCTTGCAAAAAATGACCCTCCGCCTCTTGTTAATTTACCTGACCAACCACATGTCACTGGACAGTCCTGGAAAACCTTCATTCTTGTATTAATTTACACACCATGCATTCGTTTTATTTATTTAGTGGATCCTACCAATTTCACACACACACACACACACACACACACACACACACACACACACACACACACACACACACACACACACACACACACACACACACACACACACACACACACACACACACACACACACACACACACACACACACACACACACACACACACACGAGGCCGAGAGGATTTGGTTTCCTAGGCGAATATTGTGATTCACTTTTATTAAAAGCATCATAGCTACAATTCATCATAACGATGTCTCAAAAACAAAATAAAACAAAGACACCAAAGACATGAACATGTAAGTGTGTAAACTTCAAGGCTAGATCATTTGAGGTAATGCTCTTCAGCTTGCTGGCTAAAAGTAACTAAAAGTCAATTTTCAAGAAAGTAGCTAAGTAATAAAGGTACCTGATTATATTGAACTCTTAACACCAGTGCATCAACAGGAACAGAGTGAGACATAATTGATTGCAGTATTATTCATCATTTACAGTTTAGGTTCATTTTATTTATTTCATACCACACTTCTGGTTAGTCATGTACTGTGTGTGTGTGTGTGTGTGTGTGTGTGTGTGTGTGTGTGTGTGTGTGTGTGTGTGTGTGTGTGTGTGTGTGTGTGTGTGTGTGTGTGTGTTTTATGTCTGAACATTCAAAAGCTGCCTTGATGATTGCTGTGTCAGCATGGGGGGGGGGGGGGGGAGGGGGGCAGCGTTTAGAAGGTAGGAGCGATGTACAATGTCAACCTGTGTTTCCACGACAACGCCAGCCCATAATTCATATATATGATATAGAAACCTATTTATTAGTTTACGCCAAGGCCGAAAGACAAACACCACCGTGTGTTTTCAAGTATTTGGCGCGTGGCGGTCGGCTGCGGGGTCCTCAGTGTGTGACTAGATCAGTCGGTGCGACGCACGTCGCACGAAAAACAACGGAATCGATGAGCAGGTTGGGACCGCGGCGTTCTGTCCCGGACCGGACCGGGAGAGACGACGTTCAAGAGGGAACCCGGCGAAACCGTTCCCCTCTGAAGACTCTCCCCCGGTTCCCTCACAAGCCCCTCCCTCTGTGACGGACACGAAGCCAAACAGAGAGGTCCCCTGGCCGCGGCCAGCCCAGCCGCCGGCCGCGCCAGGCGGACCAGACGATCCCAGAGAGAGAGACGACAGTAGTAAGACACTAGAGACTGGCGTTCGGCCAGCAGGGCAGCGTCAACACCAACATGGAGCCCAGAATCTGGGGAGCGCGGCACGGACCCCCGCTCCCGCAACAAGCCCTGAACAACGCAGAAAGCCTGGGGTGTGCTTTGTAGGCATCTCAAGTGAACATGCTGATTTCAATCCGTGTGTGTGTGTGTGTGTGTTTGTACGTGTGTGTGTGTACGCGTGTGTGTGTGTGTGTGTGTGTGTGTACACGTGTGTATATTGCAGTGTGACAGACATGTAGAAACAGACTCCCCTTTAGAGTCTACCTGGTCTGATATGTGAGAACTACAAAAAAAAAAAAAAAGTAATAAAATTACAAAACAAAAATCTGCTCTGAGACGATGCAGCAGATGAACTCCATTACCCACAATTCCTTTGCAGCAGCGTCGTCAGACAGGCGGGCGACCTCATAATGCCGTTTTTAGAATGTTAAGGAAGAAAAATAAAGAAAAAACAAAGTCTGTAACTTCAGTCAAACATCAAGAGTCCAGAGACAGTTCTAGTAAAATAAAAATAACTCCTGAGGCAGTCGACCCTTGACCCTGCAGACGTCCTATGCCACAGCGGGGGTTACCTTTTTATATTTTTTATATTTTTATCACTTTTTATGAAGCACTGGTCACAGTGCCAACAGGTTAAAGGTCAAACTAAGTGGAGGAGAGGGAGGGGCCGCGACCCCCGCCTCCCCCCCAGTAGAGGATTCCCTGACTATCGACTACAGCACAGAGGGAGACGCTGCTCTCCCACGTTAGATACAGCTGGCAAAACCATGACACACAAAACAAAAATAAATGGAGAACTCATCGCGTTTGGATATCTCTGATGGAGGCCTGAGGGAGAGAGAGATGGAGAGAGATATATAGGGAGGGGGAGAGAGGGATAGGGAGCGAGAGAGATGGAGAGAAAGAAAAAGAATGAGAGAGAGATTTGGGCTTTACTATCCCAAGGTCAGTCAAGTTTGTGTTTCCTGTCATGTTTTTTTTTTTTTCCTTTTTCACTTTCAGTCACTCTTGTCTTTCTCTGAGCCATCTTGCTCCCCCTCTCCTCCCCTCCCCTCTTCCATGGGGGAGTCATCGCCCTCTCCTCCCGTCTCCTCCCCCTCCTCCTCCTCCCTGTCTCCGCCCAAGTCACTCTCCAGTCCTCCGCTCACTCCTCCCTCCTTTGCTGCCTCTCCTGACGCTCCGCCCTGCTCCTCTCCTCTCGCTCCTCCCTCCTTCCTGGGGGTGAGGTTGCTGGTAGCCGTGGCCACAGCGGAGGCGGTTGCCATGGCGTTCTGCAGCTCAGCGAGCGTGTTAGCGGAGGCGGAGGGGAAGCCCTGCAGGCCGAGGGCGGCGAGGCCCGGCGGGAGGAACATGGAGGGGTAGAAGAGACCGGGGGCCATGCCGGACAGCAGGAAGGGGTTAAAGGTCAAAGAGTTGGCAGACAGGCCGGCCAGCAGGGCGGCCGTGTCCCCGTTCAGCACAGCAGGGTCAGAGGTCGGATCCGAGGCTTGGGACGTGGCTACACTGCTGCCAGACTTCTCCTCGCTCTCCCTCTTCCTCTTCTTTGTCTTCTTCCCTTCTGCTCCTCCCTCCTGCGCACCTCCTCCCTCTCCACCCTCCTCCTCCTCCTCCGCCCCATCCCTCTTCCTCTTGCTCCCCGCCTCCTCCTCCTCCTCCTCCTCTCCTCCCTCTAGGGTTCCGTTGCCGGGCGGCAACGTTGCCGTGGTGCTGTACGGCGATGAGGACGAGGCGGCGGCGGCCGCGGCGGCGGCTGCGGTTGCTAGGTTACCGCCAAACAGGCCGCCCAGGCTGAACATGTTGGACAGCCCCCCCATGCCGGGCAGCATGAGGGGCAGCATGGAGGCGGCGGCGGCGGCGGCGTTGGGGTCGGAGGACGGGGGGAAGGCCATGAGGCCGGCCGCTAGCTGCAGAGACTGGAGGCTCTGCAGCGAGGACAGGTCCATCCCGCCCAGCAGGCTGTTGAGCAGCAGCGGGTTCAGACCCCCTGGATGGACCAAAACAAACAAAAAAATCACTTAACACACTGTGGGGACTTATCTTATCTTTGTGGGGACTTCCCATCTCTGTGGGGACCCCCAAAGTCCTCAACTGTCAAGGTTTTGCCTTTACATGAACATCGCTACTACTCATTGTGTATATAGATATATTTTCTGTATTGATTTTTGTAGTTTGTCGATATCATTTTCAATGTTTTACTTTTAGATCTGTTTAGATCATTTGACCGTTGTGTCCACTGGGGTTCATCATGCAGCGCTAACGTACCAGTGGAAGAGGCAGCGGAGGCCAGCGTAGCCTGGGCTGCCTGGGATGCAGCCGCTGCTTGGGCGGCCGCCGCAGCCTTCGCGATCTCAGACTTGGGCCGTCGCCCCCGACGACGGACCCCCTCCTCGCGGACGACCGGTCCGGTCAGCAGGCGGTCAAACATCGCCTCCGGGAGGAAACCCTGCAGAGGGAGGAGAGAGCAGTAGTTAGGAAGGAGTCCTCACAAGGCTGTGAACATGACTTGACGTCGAGAACTGGGCACCGTCTGATTGGCCGGTATCAGCCGCCACTCACCGACTGCTTGACGATGTCCGTCCAATCGGGAGCGATGGCAAACTCTGGGTTCTCCAGCAGCCACCGGGAGAGCTCTTTCATTGGTGGAGCCATGGCCCCCGCCCATCTGGAGAGGAACAACACGTCAATCTCAACTCAACTTTATTTATACAGTCCTACTATACACTGGGTGTGATTGGGAGTGTGTGTGTGTGTGTGTGTGTGTGTGTGTGTGTGTGTGTGTGTGTGTGTGTGTGTGTTTTGCATGTGCAGTAGACGTGTGTATTGTGTGATGTGAATTGTGTGTGTGTTGCGTGTTAGACTGTGTGTTATGCGTGTGTGTATTGTGTGTTACCTTGCGTCCATTGCGGCGGTTGACCACAGGGACGCGCTCCTCGCCGGTCAGCGTGTTGATGTCGATCTTGTTGGGGTTCCGGCAGCGATGGCGTTTCTGCTTGGGTTTGGACAACTGTGACATCGCGTCGTCGCTCTTCTACGAGACAGAGATACACGTTTATATTACGTATACGTTTTACACACCTGCATAGTGTTTCTTTTTCACTTGTGGACCACTTCATACTTTATATCTCACATGTATTGTATATTTACATTATTATATTTTCAAGTCAACGTTGTTATTTTTCCTATGGTTAAATGTTAAACTCAATATAAATGTTATGTTAGTATGTCAATAATGCTCTGTTGACCTAGTGGGAGATAAAGCTGTCCATGAAGTACCAGTGGTGCTTATATTAATACATTACTATATTAATATTCTCACTGGTGTGAAGCTGGTCATATCCATAGTGTAGGAAGGGTGTTTCTGCAGCCAGTCTCTGAGCTCCTGGTTGGAAGCAGCAGCCGTCTCTCCGTCCTGCAGGGCTGCGGAGGCCGGGGGCCGAGGGGCGGGACTCTGCCCAGACACGCCTGCCCCTCGCTGGGCCCGCGACGCCTCCAGGACCCCCCTCCCCTCCAGGAGCCTTGGTGCCCTCGGAGTCCTCCTGCAACAGGAAGTACGCAACAGAAGTCAGCAACCACAGTCAATGCCCTCCCTTCATATTACTGTAGCTTTGTATTTGTTCATTGGCTTTCATATTAGCCAATGTGTGTGTGTGTATTTTTATAAACACACACACACACACACACACACACACACACACACACACACACACATAAAATGTATCATGTATTTTTTCTAGTGTAATGTATATATTTTTGACCATTTTATTTTATGATCTTGTATTTTCTCCAGTGTAAAGTATATATTTTGAACTGTATTTTATTTATTTATTTATTTAGTTGTAATGTATATATTTTTCCTTGTGTGTTACTTTATAGTGTGATGTACATTTGACTACATTTCTTATCTTGTATTTTTCTCCTCACCCCTCCTCCACCTCCTCCTCTCTTGTTGTCCATAAACAGCATCTCCAGTCCCTCCACATTTTTCCTGCGGCCACGCCTCCTCCGCATGATGGGCAGGTCGGCGTCCAATGAGCCGTTGGCCCTGTGGCCGGAGGGCGGGACCTGCTGCTGCAGCAGCTCCATCTGGGCCTTGAGGGAGGGGCTGGTTGCGATGACGTTGGAGAAGCCGGCCAATGAGGTGGCAGCCTTGTGGTGCATGCCCTGGAATAACGTGGCAGGTTATTATTCATTCTCAAGTTAGGACTCTTCTAGAACAGCTCTCCCTCAGGGGACACTTGTGTGTGTACCTTAGTGGGGTCCATAGCATGGTTCTGAGTGTGTGTGTACCTTAGTGGGGTCCATAACATGGTTCTGAGTGTGTGTGTACCTTAGTGGGGTCCATAGCATGGTTCTGAGTGTGTGTGTACCTTAGTGGGGTCCATAGCATGGTTCTGAGTGTGTGTGTACCTTAGTGGGGTCCATAGCATGGTTCTGGGTGTGTGTGTACCTGAGTGAGGTCCATAGCATGGTTCTGGGTATGTGTGTACCTTAGTGAGGTCCATAGCATGGTTCTGGGTGGGTGTGTGTGTGTGTGTGTGTGTGTGTGTGTGTGTGTGTGTGTGTGTGTGTGTGTGTGTGTGTGTGTGTGTGTGTGTGTGTGTGTGTGTGTGTACTTTAGTGAGGTCCATAGCAAGGTTCTGTGTGTACCTTAGAGAGGTCCATAGCAAGGTTATGTGTGTGTGTGTACCTTAGTGAGGTCCATAGCATGGTTCTGTGTGTGTGTGTACCTTAGTGAGGTCCATAGCATGGTTCTGGGTGTGTGTGTACCTTAGTGAGGTCCATGGCATGGTTCTGTGTGTGTGTATACCTTAGTGGGGTCCATAGCATGGTTCTGGGTGTGTGTGTGTGTGTGTGTGTGTGTGTGTGTGTACCTTAGTGAGGTCCATAGCATGGTTCTCTGTGTGTGTATACCTTAGTGGGGTCCATAGCATGGTTCTGGGTATGTGTGTACCTTAGTGAGGTCCATAGCATGGTTCTGGGTGTGTGTGTACCTTAGTGAGGTCCATGGCATGGTTCTGGGTGTGTGTGTGTGTACCTTAGTGAGGTCCATGGCATGGTTCTGTGTGTGTGTGTACCTTAGTGAGGTCCATAGCATGGTTCTGGGTGTCTGTAGCGGCGTGGCTCTCTCTCAGTTGTGCCACCATGTCCATCAGGTTGCGTCTCTTAGCGGCGCGCTCCGCCTCGATCTCCACCTTCCTCCTCCTCCGCCGGCGCTGCCGTGGCACCGTCGTGCTGAGGGGGTCCTCCTAGTGGAGAACACCAGCGTTACACACACACACACAAGTCCGCGTGCGTGTGTGTGTGTGTGGTGAAAAGGGTCACGGGGGACTAGACACGTACGTACGTTCGTTTTCTGTTTTAGCTCTATTGTCATTCATGTCGTTTTATTTTTTAATCCATTCAGGCTCCTCTGTGTTATAGGAACATGAATGACAATACAGCTAAAACAAAAAACGATTCATAATAGACAAAAACGATTCATAACATTATGAATAGGCCTATTATTATCCTTTCATTGATTGATTACCTGGAAAGGTCTATCTAGTCCATTTAAGGCTACATAAATGACGAAAACACATAAAACAGATAAAACCGCACAAACGTGCGATCTGCATGGCTGATTTGTACTAGTCACGAGCGTACGTACGTGTTGCTGTACACCGTGACCCTTCTCACCCCCCCCATTAAGGAATGCGCACGCAGACGTACATACACACACACGCGCGTGTGTATAGGAGTCACACGTGCGCACGAACGTGCGGTCTGCATGGCTGAGTTGTACTAATCACACACAGACGTATGTACATACATGTGGGACTTTTAGTAAATGATCACACGAACATACGTACGTGTCTACTCCCCGTGACCCTTTTTACCCCCCCTATAGCGCGTGCGTGCGTGCGTGCGTGCGTGCGTGCGTGTGTGTGTGTAAACCCCTAGCCATAGCCGTGTTAATTCCTCGGCACTGGGTGGTAATGCTAAATACTAATAGTGCATGTAGCACCAGCACTAACCACACCAGGGACTATAAAAATAGCCTCATTAGCATAGCTGAAGGTTAGCGCTGTGCACCCATCCACGCACGTGGAAGGTAGGTGTGTGTGACTCACATGCACGTGCGGGGGACAGTGTGATGTCGTCGCTGCCGCTGTACGCGGCGTGCGCCGCCGCCATCGACAGCTCCGCCAGGCTCCGCCTCTGCAGCGGGCTCTCCGTTGCCGGGGCGACAGCCGTGGCGGAGGTCGCCGCGGCGCCGTAGCCCGGCAACAGGTTGCCGGGGAAGTCGAAGAGCTGCCGCCTGTTGACGGGCCACTTGCCCTTCAAGATGGCATCGCAAATATTATCCATCCTGTTGATCATGACCCGGTCCTGGAGGGGGGGGGGGGGGGGGGGGAGACAGAGCGAGGAAGGCGAGAGAGTTAATTGCGTGTTCTAAGTGCCAGAGAAGCGTCTGCTTCAGTGACTCATTTAGTTGCCATAGTGATCCCGTTAGCTACATGAAGGTTGATAATCCAGTGACCTCATCCTCATCCAGACCTCACCACATGCTCATGTGTTTGAGAGAGAGTGAGCTAGTGCGAGTTAGCATGCCATCGTGAGTGACCGCGTGTTCACAGGCGTGCGTGCGTGCGTCCTCACCTTGGGCCAGAAGGAGAAGGCGTAGCTGCGCTCCTGCAGGCCCGGCAGCGCCGAGGGTTCTGGCAGCTCATCGGGACCGCCGAAGCCGTCTCGCGTCTCGTCTCGCGTGGACGCCGTCAGAGACACGATGCTCTCCTCGTCAAAGTTCTTCTGCTCCGACGGAGCGCTCGCTGATGGGGAGAGGAGGAGGAAGTGGAGGAGGGAAGGGGAGGAGGAGGAAGTGGAGGAGGGAAGGGGAGAGGTGGAGGAGGGAAGGGGAGAGGAGGAGGAAAGGGGAGAGGTGGAGGAGGGAAGGGGAGAGGTGGAGGAAGTGGAGGAGGGGAGGAGTAGAGGAGGAGGAAGAGTGAGGGAGGGAGGGAAGAGAGGAGGAGGAAGACAGGATCAGACCGAGATAAGGACGACGTCGTCATGGGAGACGGGCCCTCATTTTAGATCCGTCACCCTGACGACACCTGGACTCATTAAGAGCCCCTCCCCCCCAGCGGCCGTTCGCCACGAGGGGAAACTCCAGGAATAGACCCCCCCCCCCCCCTGGAGCATTACATCACCACAGGAGGGAGCCTCAACTAGGGCTAGGTAGCATCAGGGAGCTACAGCTACGTAGCTACTTAGCATCAGGGCGCTACAGCTACAGCTAGGTAGCTATGTAGCGTCAGGGAGCTACAGCTAGGGAGATACGTAGCATCAGGGAGCCAAAACTAAGGCGCTACTTAGCGTCAGGGGGCTACAGCTAGGTAGCTACAGCTAGGGTGCTTTGTAGCGGGGTTACAGCTACAGCTAGGTACCTACGTATCGCCAGTGATCTACAGCTAGGTAGCTACGTAGCGTCAGGGAGCTACAGCTACGTAGCTACTTAGCATCAGGGCGCTACAGCTACAGCTAGGTAGCCATGTAGCGTCAGGGAGCTACAGCTAGGAAGGTAGCAGTGCAACGGACAAGCTAGCAAACAGATGAATTAGGCAATACAACCACTATCCTGGTAACTGGTACTCCACTTACCCTCAGCCTGAGAAGACTTCTCAGATTTATCGTCTTCGTCCATCTTCTCCTCCTCCTCCTCCTCCTCGTCCTCCTCCTGACTCCTCTCGGTGGTGGGAGACTTGGGAGACGCAGGAGGCCTGCCCTCTTCCTCCGGCTCCTCCTGCCCCTCCTTCTGGGGGCTCTTGGTCGTCTCCTCCTCTTCCCCCTCCTCCCTGGTCTCCTCCTCTCCTCCCTTCTTCCTGGTCTCCTCTTGGTCTTGGTCTGATCCGATTGGTTCAGAGGGCTTCTTCTCTTCAGCGGTGCTCGTGTCCTTCTGCTCCTCTTCAGTCAAGGTCAGGACTTCCATCTCCTCCTTCTTCACCTCCTTCTTAGGGGAGTCCAGGTCCTCTTTGTTTTCTTCCTCGACCACCACTGCCTCCTCCTTGCCATCACCGGCTTGTTGAGTCTCTCCCTCCGTCTCATCCTTCACCTTCACCTCTTTCTTCTCCTCCTCCTCCTCCCCTTTCTTCTCCTCCACCTCCTTCTCCTCATCCTCCTCCTTCACCTCCTCCTTGGCCTCTTCTTTAGCCACGGCCGCCGCCGCTGCGCTAGCAGCGCTAGCCATCTCGGCGGGCGTGAGAAGGGGCGTGGCTACGTTGTCGGCCATTGCGGCGGGGGTGTGCCTCGGCGGAGCCCCGCCCTTGTGGGCGTGGCTGTGGCGGTGCGCTTCCAGGAAGGCCAGCTGAGGGTCGTTGAGGATGTGGTAGTCCGTGCGACTCACGCCGTGCCGCGAGGCGCCTAGCAACAGGTCGTGGTCGTGGCGACCGCACTCCCACCAGTCGGGGAGGTCGGGGGAGGGCTGGCAGAGCAGCAGGCGCTCGGTTAGCAGGGGGTGCGGGAGGACCTGCTCCCGGATGCGACGCAGCAGCTCGATGCGGTACAGCGTCCGAGACGCTCGCTCCTCAGTGATGGGGTCGATGATCAGCGTGGGGTCCGGGAGCTCTGCAGGGGGAGGGGCAGCGTTAAGTTTCCACAATAGTAAGAGTAACACAGACGTAACTAAGTAAAAGTGTACTGGATCGATTGGGATCCCGCCAACACCCTAAATACTGTTACTACTGCTACTACTATTAATACGTCAGCGTTAGTATTAAATAAATACCTTCAACACATTACATGGCTCCAGGCTGTGTGTGCATCTTGTGTGCGCCTGTCTTGTGTGTGTTGTGTAGCACATATGTGCGTCTTGTGGCGTGCGTCTCTGACCTGTGTCTGTTTTGACGTGCATGCGGCACACTCTCTTGCACATGGCGATGAAGGAGTAGTAGTACTTCTCCAAACTCTCGTCAGTCTTCTTGTCTAGGCGGGCGAAGGCTCGGAACTGCGCCCAGTCGAAGCCCTGGCGCTGGGTGTGGAACACCACGCCGAAGGTGGAGACCACGCGGTAGAAGTCAGCTTCCTCCCGACGCGTCCATCTGCGGGGAAGACAGAGACTTTAGTGTTTTTATATTTGCATTTTTTTCATTGGTAGTAAAAGTGAATGACATCCAGGGAGTACTTGTTTCTTCTGAACGGATAATGTCCGCGGAGGCATTATAATATCCAAGAAAATATTATAGTACCTCCGTTATACTATAAGAGAAGAAGAACCTCTCTCTGTCTCTCTGAAGAACAGATATATCTATATCTATCCATCTATATATAATAAGTTATAGTTTATACAAAGACATTTTATAACCTCTGGCGTCTTTCCTTGAAGAACAGCGAACTGTCTCCCATCAGAGCCGCGTGGGCGGCGGCCTCCGGTACGAAGGGTCCGCTCTTGGCCAGGTAGGCCCCGCCCCCTTCCGCCATGAAGACCCCGCCCTCCTGCAGGTAGGCTGCACCCCCCTCAGCCGATGACATCATGGCGAGGGAGGGGGTGAAGCGACGGCGGCGGCGCCCATCGGGCCGACGGAGAGCTTCCTGCCGCAGCAGCTCCCGGCGGTTTGACCGCTGACAGGCAGTCACCAGGCGGCGCAGGCGAGCGGTCAGCGCAGACGCCGCCGGCCAGTAGAGACGCCCGGCCGGGCCCGAAGCCCCGCCCACCCGGCCACTCTCTCCTGACTTGGCTGCAGAGGGACACATTAGAGTTAGAGTGGGAGTGGCTTCGGCGTGAGCAGGTGTGTGTGTGTGTGTGTGTGTGTGTGTGTGTGTGTGTGTGTGTGTGTGTGTGTGTGTGTGTGTGTGTGTGTGTGTGTGTGTGTGTGTGTGTGTGTGTGTGTGTGTACCTTCAGGGTCTGTCTCCATAGCGTCCTCTAGTGGTGAGTTGGTGAACTCGTCCATCTCGTCTTTAAAGGTCATCCTGAGAGGTTTGTATTCAGGATCCTCCTCCTCACTGCAGGGGGAGGGGGGGTATTAACATGATTACTACACGCGTATGCATCTATAGTCAGATTATAAGAGTGGGAGGGAGGAAGTGGGAAGGAGGGAGGGAGGAAGAGAGATGGAGGGAGGAACAGAGAGGAAGAGAGGGAGGGAGAAATGGAGAGAGGAAGGAAGAGGGCGGGAGGAAGAGAAGGCGGGAGGAAGAGAGGGAGGGAGGAATAGAAAGACAGGAAGAGAAGGAGAAGAATGAAGGGGAGACGGTAAGAGAGGGAGGACGAAGGAGGTGGGAGAGGAGGAGGAAGAGAGGAGGAGGAAGATGATGATGACAGGAAGATGGAGCAGTGCGAGACGTACCCCTCCACTCCATCCGTCATCATGTCCGCTCCCCGTTGCTCAGCAGCGATGGCCTTGGCATCCGGCATACCCACCCGTTCCAGGAAATACAGACCCGGGTCGGCCCGCATGGAGTTATACTTCTCATAGCCTGGAGAGAGAGAGAGAGACATACAGTTATAGTTCATAGCCTGGAGAGAGAGAGACAGAATCATAGTACATAGCCTGGAGAGAGAGAGACAGAGGTATAGTACATAGCCTGGAGAGAGAGAGACAGTTCTAGTACATTATATTATACACACACACACACACACACACACACACACACACGTCCATAATAAATGAAGGAGGAGACAAAAACAGCAGCAGAAGGGACGACCCCAGGAGCCACAGTGTGTGTGTGTGTGTGTTCATCCGAGCGGGTGCACGTCCAAGTGAGCCAGCAGGTGCTCATTTGTGTCAGGCTGGCTGACACACACACACACACACACACCCACACACACACACAAAAGTGAGCTACTGTGTATGTGTCTAGATGGGTGTGTGTGTCTAGATGCGTGTGCGTGTCTAGATGGGTGTGTGTGTATCTAGATATGTGTGAGTGTGTGTGTGTCTAGATGTGTGTGTGTGTCCGTTGGGGTTATTCGAGCAGAACAGATTAGAGTGTGCAGATCCAACAGACTCAGGGGGCGACAGAGACAGACAGAGAGAGCGAGAGACAGAAAGAGAGAGAGACAGACAGAGGGAGACAGAGTGAGAGAGACAGAGACAGACAGATAGACAGAGAGCGGGACAGAGCGAGAGATAGAGCGAGAGAGACAGAGAGCGAGCTACAGAGAGAGAGAAAAAGAGAGAGAGAGAGAGAGAGAGTGCGCACGAGAGAGAGAGTGCGCACGCGAGAGAGAGTGCGCGAGAGAGAGAGCGAGATAGAGATAGAGAGAGAGCGAGAGGTAGAGGGAGGGGCTCCTCCACGCCTCCTCTTCCTCTCCCTCAACATCACATTTCAATTAGGATGGATGTGGTGACGCACTGTATTTAACCCCCCCCCCCCACCGTGCCTGGAGCCAAACACTAATAATCAGGTCTTTATAGACCATCACTCTTCTGCTCAGGGTGTGTGTGAGCAGATGTGTGTGTGAGCGAGTGTGTGCGTGTATAGGTGTGTGTGTGTGTGTGTGTGTGTGTGTGTGTGTGTGTGTGTGTGTGTGTGTGTGTGTGTGTGTGTAGTGTGTGTGTAGTGTGTGTGTAGTGTGTGCATGTATAGGTGTGTGTGTAGCGTGTGCATTTATAGGTGTGTGTGTAGCGTGTGCATGTATAGGTGTGTGTAGCGTGTGCATGTATAGATGTGTGTGTGTAGTGTGTGCATGTATAGGTGTATGTGTGGCGTGTGCATGTATAGGTGTGTAGCGTGTGCATGTATAGGTGTGTGTGGCGTGTGCATGTATAGGTGTGTGTGGCGTGTGCATGTATAGGTGTGTGTGTGTAGTGTGTGCATGTGTGTCTACTTCTCTATGGAAGGGGACTCCCTTGAGGATTATGATTAACTATGGGTGAGATGGAGCACATTTATTCTGCAAGTGTGTGTGTGTGTATGTGTGGTCAGACAGGATCAATCAATCTCCAGATACACCCTGCCTCCAACATCACCATAGCAACCCCAATCAACTGGTGTGTGTAGTTAGTGTGTGCGCGTTACCGTGTTTGAAGACTCCTATGAGTAGGGATTTGTCAGCCTCAGCGTTCCACCAATCAGCAGGGACCTCCGCATGGAGAGGCTGTGGGATCCACACGTCCAGATCACTACACACACACACACACACACACACACACACACACACACACAGTTAGGACACACTATGATAAACATAATCATAATGTTTAGTAAAATATATTTGTTTATCATTTACACACACAACTGTCTGGCTCTAACATTGTGAGGAGGAATGAAGAGAGAGAGAGACTACCAAGGGGAAGAAGAAATCAGCACCTTATCTTTGAAAACAGCAGCATGCCTGGCTACACACACACACACCCTGCCAGTCAGTACACACAGGCTAAATCCCACTGGCATATGTTTGCTAGCTGGCACCAGTGCGCGCACGCACACACACACACACACACACACACACACACACACACACACACACACACACACACACACACACACACACACACACACACACACACACACACACACACACACACACACACACACACACACACACACACACGAGATTAGAGTAGGGGGGGGGGCATTACATTATAAATTCACACACATCTGGGTGAAAGGGTGATGCAGAGGAGAGGGGGAGGGGACAGGAGAGGAAGAGACGTTATACAGGGAGAGGGGGATGGTAGAGGGGAGAAAGAGACGGACTGTCAATCATCTGTGTCTTCCTGCACTAACTGCATGGCGCTGATCTCTGTACACATACAAACATCCCATATAGAAAATACAATTAAAAAACAGTTTACGGATCTATTTTTATAGTTATATTTACTTATCTGTATGTATATACATTAAACCCCTTTGAATTAAATCGAGAGAGAGTGAGAGCGAGAGTGAGGAGAGAGCTAGATCTATACAGATGTAGGAAGAGAGAGCTAGAGGAGGTCCAAAGGAGGAGAGATGGAGAGAGGAGGTCTAGAGAAGGAGAGATGAGGAGAGATGGAGAGAGGAGGTCTAGAGAAGGAGAGAGGAGAGATGGTGAGAGAGTATCACCTGATGTCTGCTCCCTCCAGGATGCGGTCAGCCTGGTCTCCGATGACTTCCTGTCTGAGATAATACAACATCCTGACCCTCAGCAGTACCCTAAAGAGGAGGAGAGAGGAGTTAGACCCAGCCTGGAGGAATATACTGGACAACACAACACCGAGGAGGGAGGGAGGAAAAGGTGAGAAGAGTTCAGAGGAGGAGGTGGTGAGAGGAGGACGAGGTCAGAGGGAGCGAGGGAGGGAGGTGGGAGGGAGAGAGGAGGTGGTGAGGGGAGGAAGGGAGAGCGGAGGAGAGGAGAATGCGAGGGGGAACGGGATGAAGAGTTGAGGGGGGGAAAGAGGGAGGAAGTGAGAGGCACAGATCATTTGGGTTTAGCAGTTTACACAGTGTGTGTGTGTTGTGTGTGTGTGTGTGTGTGTGTGTGTGTGTGTGTGTGTGTGTGTGTGTGTGTGTGTGTGTGTGTGTGGCCTTCAAATGTCTTCAGAAGATGCTGCCAGCCATTTGGCAGTGTGTGTTAGTTGGGTGTGTGTGTGTGTGTGTGTGTTGGCAGCGTGTGTGTGCCCATCCATCAATGTGCCAGGGTTTATTAGCCACACAAATCTGCTAGCCGGCTTAGCAGATGGCACCCCATAATAACCCCCAAGAGTGTGAGAGTGTGTGTGTGTGGCGGCGTGCCAGGCCAGGTGCTAGGCAAGCAGACCTGTTGGAAGTGGGTGACACACACACACACACACACACACTCAAAAACTTAGAGTGCAAGAAGGTCCATCTCCCCAACAACGGGAGAGAGCACCGACCCTTGAGAGTGAGTGTGTGTGTGTGTGTGTGTGTGTGTGTGTGTGTGTGTGTGTGTGCATGCGCCTACTTGTGTGTGGTGTTCGCGGTGTGTGCACTAGGGGTGTGCATCTCTCCTTTCAAGCACGATACAGCAACAATACTTTCAATTTGAAACAATTTGGTGCGATTTGATTTGAAAATCTATGCGTTTCAGTTCGATGCAATTCGATACACTTCTATTTGTATTTATATTTGATTTAGGGAGGCAGAATACCAAGGTGACCTTTGGGTACTTGGGTACTACTGATAAGAGTACTTTGAATTATAAATACAATTTTCGGTTATCACCCCAATAAGACATCAACATTTTACTTTAATTTAAGTATACTAAATAAATAAAATCTGGCAATAAAAAAACCCATTCATTTGGCCAGGCAGCCTCCTGACTGATTAAAATTGAAGCCACAAAATAAAATGACAGAAAACATGAAATACTTAACTAAAGAACATTATACTTAAAGTTATGGAAATAATATTCTCATAATAAACAAGGTCAGAGCTCAAAATGTAATTCTGCATATTTTAAGAATTCATCAATAATCCCCCGCCACCAAAATGGTACATTCCTCCGGGAACACCCCTACAAACACACAATGGTAGCGCCGGCCCTCCCTCGCGGTGAGGAATAATAAGGAAGTAGCGGTAACTTGCGATCGTCAACAGTGTTTATATTTCATTTTAACAAGTCTCCTATAAAGCACTGGTTAATGATCAACAAAGAAATACAAATAAATGTAAATGTATCTGAACTTACAATGTGTCATTATTATATGACGAGTGAAAAATCAACAGAGAGGTAGTGCCAGGTGTTTGTTGATAAGTAAAACAGCAGCGTGACATTGTTACAGTAACGGCACCGGATGATAAATGTCTGCTGGCGTTGTTGAGCTCGACAGCGGCACCGGCCGCACAGAACCAAACAGAACCGTGAACATGTTTGGGAGCCGCCGTTTTAATTTAGTTGAACACAACACGTTCTGGGAAGCGCAGATGATTTGTAGATCAGTTGCTGCGTCGCAGGCGACCAGTTAGTTACAGAGCAGTCAGGAGACGCTTTTAGAAGGTAGAAACTAGAAAGACACTAAATAGTGAATCGCCAATTCATAACGTTATATGCAGATTCACCGATGCATATTGTGAATCTTACACCCCTAGTGTGTACCTACTTGTTACAGTGGTGTGTGTGTGTGTGTGTGTGTGTGTGTGTGTGTGTGTGTGTGTGTGTGTGTGTGTGTGTGTGTGTGTGTACCTACTTGTTACAGTGGTGTTTGAGATGTCGTTTGTAGCTGTCCTCCTGCAGCAGGTGGTCGGGGTTACAGCCGGCCAGCCAATCAGCTCGTGGGGTCTGAGGGGGCGGGGCTTGAAGTTTCCCCTTCTTCCCCTTCCTGCCCCGAGGAACCGGAGTAGAGAGACCTAGCGAGAGAGAGAGGTAGGAGAATAAAAAATATGTCCTTTTATGCTCAGGGTCTTGCTGTGTGTGCAGAGAGAGACAGACAGAGACAGGAGACAGACAGACGGACACAGAGAGAGAGCGAGACAGAGGGAGAGAGAGCGAGATAGTAGTGTGTGTGTGTGTGTGTGTGTGTGTGTACCAGAGTGGTTGCTCAGCGTCTTGGTGCTGCCGTCGGGGGTGGGGGCGATCAGGTCCCAGATGAAGCTCTTGATGTTCTCGTCGCCACGGTAATGCAGGAGGCAGTAGGCCAGCAGCGCTCTGCAGATCGTCTCCACGTCCGTCTCGCGGAGCGGACGCTTGAAACGCCCGTGAGCCACGATGTCACTCCACCTTCCCCAGCTAGACCGGTAATGGGAGGGAGAGAGGAGGGAGGGAGGGGGAGAGAGAGAGAGAAAAAAGGCAAAGGAGCAGGTAGGGGTTAGACAGTAGAGACAGGTCATTAAGGAGCAGGTAGGGGGCATCTTGCTCTAGGACGCCTACAGGTAGACAGGTAGAGGATATTGGGGATCGAACCCAGAACCTTTCAGTCTAACCCTCCTGCCAAATTCTAATTCTTCTTTCTTTAAAGCTTTCCAACGCTACATCCTACAGCTATCACACGTGTGTGTGTGTGTGTGTGTGTGTGTGTGTGTGTGTGAGTGAGATACAGGGTCACGTTAACTCCATCAGTAGAAACTGGGGGTGGGGTAACTTAAAGGCAGAGATTTGCGCCCGCGTCTGTGTGTGTGCGTGTGTGTGTGTGCGCGTGTGCGCGTGTGTGTGCGTGTGTGCGTGTGTGCGTGTGTCTGTGTGTGTGCTAGAGCTCCAGGGCATTAGACTAGACTGTAACAATAACACCCTTCACGTCTCACTAACTACTGTCCCCATCTCTCCCTCCCCCTCTCCCTCCCCCTCTCTCCTCCCCTTCCCTGTGTCTGTCTTTCTCTCTCTCCCCTGCTCTGTCTGTCTCACTTTCTACCGTCTCCCCCTCTCTCCCTCACCCAGTATCACATTAAAAGTGATTTTCCCTCCTGTGGACGAACGTGTGTGTGTGTGTGTGTGCATGCGTGTGTGTCAGAGTGACCGGGTTGCCGTGGTTAAGTGGTCCAGGACGTTAGTACCTGTAACTTTACGGTCACAACAAGAGATGCAGTCCGCCAGGAGGCGCGTCGTTCAAGCAGCGCTGCAGACTTTACGTTCGGTTGCGACAATTGACTTTCAGCTATTGTATAGAATCAAAGTTGAATCCAATGTAATAATTGAATCAGAATCATATTGTTGGCCTTGTACGTTTCCACACACAAGGAATTGGACCTGGTTCTTCGCTCTCACTACACAACACACCAACAGAAATGAAGATCACGTTTGTGCTTGTGTCTGTGTCTATGTTTGTGTCCCGGTGGACAAACTGATTATAGCTCCGGGAAACCGGAGACGTCAACAAATAGTTTCTCCTCCATGTTCGCTAGAAACTAGCGCTGGAGAAAATACAATCCAGCTCTGCCATCGGTTGCTGATTCAGTGCCGCCGCCGCAAATTTGCATACATTAAAATGATTTAAACTCTCCTCGTGGCTCCGGACGTGGACATGGCACCGCCCACTGCTGCCACGGCGACCGCCGCTCCTCGACTCTCTCATTGGTAATTGACTTCTGCTGCTCGTGAATGTTTTGGTGCGGCCGTACGGTTAGACCATAGGAGGCAACACATCAAATATAAACGCTCTACTCACCCATAGACCAGCAGGTTCTTCTCCACCCTGAAGCACTCCGATCTGGGGTACCCCTGGGCACGATCCTGGGGCCTGCGGGGGTTTGGTGGTGGGCCTGCTGGGCTCCTCCCCGTCGCTCTCCAGCTCAGAGAACTCCATCATCTCGTCCTCCTTGGCGCTGCTGAAGTGGCGCGTCTGCTTCCGCACGCGCGGCGTGTCAATCACCAGCGTGTTCTGTTCGAACCACAAACACGCCTTGATTAGACGATTTACCCAGCGTTACCGCTCGCAACTCCCTCACTTACAAGATGGCGTTGTCTGCTTCATCACTACATGTAACGTACTGCCCATAGTGGAGAACAAGACACCATCGTGAGCAGCCCAGCCAGCGTATATTGATTGTTATTGATCAGATATTTATGATTTTCTTCACCACAGAAGAAGAAACTCCCTGGGACGCTTTTATTCTCTACCTGACTCATGGAGGAAGAGGAGACTAGGAAGGGGAGAGGAGAGGAGCAGAGGAAGGTCAGAGGAGCAGAGGAAGAGGAGAGGAGGAGAGAAGGAGAGAAAAGGGAGGGGAGGAGAGGGTGAGAGGAGCAGAGGAGAGAGGAGGAGAGGAAGTGGAGAGGAGGAGAGGAAGGGGAGAGGAGAAGAAGGGGAGAGGAGGAGAGGAAGGGGAGAGAAGAGAAAGGGGAGAGGAAGAGGAGATGAAGAGGAGATGAAGAGGAGATGCTTGCGTATGAAAATATCCACTCATCCTAAACAGCTCCCGACCTGGGCCCAGTTTCCCGATAACGATGTACGATCCATCTTACGATCCTTCTTACGAATCATCTTTCGAACGATCGTTATTTTTTTCCGTGCGTTTCCCGAAACTCCTCTTAACATGAACGCGCGTGCACAGATCTAACGATCGATCGTAGCCTCGTACCTGTCCACTGACACGGTGCTGAAATACATATACTCGATTCTGATTGGCTGGAGGGTGTAGGTTGAAAAGTACACCTACGAAAGACGTTGACGCTATGAAGACGCTATGGCCACGTTGCTTGGCAACGCCTGCATACGGGAGATATTAAATAGTCTGCTCGATTTGTAAAAAAAAAAAAAACACCTCACGATTTTAACTCTAAAACACATTCAAGTATTATTAATTGATTAAATATTTCTTTCTTTCGTAAGTGACCATTCGGGATAATGCCCTTCGAGGTGTCCATTAACAGAACCGTCCTCCGCGGTTCACGCCTCCGCGTCGTCCATTCATTTCTGTTAATATTTAATCAATTAATAATACTTTAATGTGTTTTAGAGTTACAATCGTGAGGTTTTTTTATTGTTATAAGTCGCGCGGACTATTTCATATCTCCCGTATGCAGGCGTTGCCAAGCAACGTGGCCCATAGCGTCTTCATAGCGTCAACGTCTTTCCTAGGTGTACATCAAAGATAAGATTATAGAGCTCCGCTCTATAATCTTCAGCCAATCAGAATCGAGTATTCACCCAGACCATGGTATAACATAGACTAAGCTATATAGCCTATCGTAACTTTAGCGTCACCAGCTGGACATTCAGTGGTATTGGACGTGTTAAGACGCTCGTAGTGCGCTACGAGTACCCCTGGAGCCCTCGTTAGCTACGAGCGTCTTAACGACGGTCGTTACGCAACGATGCTTTCGGGAAACGGTGTGAAAACTGTCTGATGGTCGTACGACGAACTTAACGAACCACTTAGGCTAACGACGCTTTCGGGAAACTGGGGCCCTGACCAGCGATGCGTTTCCATAACAACTCTGACATAAAGGGCTCTAATTAAGTTGTTTAATTAATGACCCTTTAGATTTAATTAATTAGTGGCCCCTCCCTCGTTAATAGGCAGAACAGGGCCACGGTTACGCCACAATTACCTCCGACTACCACAATCAACCGCCATATTAACACCACAACACAACCTCCATATTAAAAACAAAACACAACCTCCATATTAACAACAAAACACAACCTCCACATTAACACCACTGTGTGTGTGTGTGTGTGTGTGTGTGTGTGTGTGTGTGTGTGTGTGTGTACGTTCCAGTCGAGGGCTCTTCAGAGCACAGCCAGAGAAATCAAAAGAAAGGCAGTGAAGGAGCAGAGCTACGATGAAAGGAGAGAGAGGCCTTTTAGAATATGAAGCGCTAGGAGACGCGTGTGTGTGTGTGCGCATTAGCCATTAGCTTAAGTGATATCTCGATAGCCTCTGGGCATATACGCCTTGTATAGCGGAGCTAAGCAGCTTACACACACACACACACACACACACACACACACACACACACACACACACACACACACACACACACACACACACACACACACACACACACACACAGTAATTAAGGAAAGAGGAGATTTCCAGCTGTCATTAACCCCTCACCCACCCCACCCCCATTACCCATCAGCCCCTCTGATCCCACCAGCTACCAGGCAACACAGACCTTACATCTGGAAGTCCTTACTACTGTCCTCCACTTCCTGTCTGGGATTAATAAAGCCTCATCTCAAACACTAGAGGTGTGAGCGTGCGTGTGTGTGTGCGTGCGTGCGTGCGTGCGTGTCTCACCCGTCCGTGGATGGCGTCCAGGTCTAGCTCCGCCTTCTTGGCCCATTTCTGCCAGAAGTCTGGATCCTCCAGAGAAATGTCAGTTCTGTTACCGGCGGCAACAAAACTCGCCTGGAGAGAGAGATATGGGGGGGGGTGTTGAGATAAGAAGGTGGTCTTAGCGCTGGGTCTCAGGGGAGGGGACCTGGTCTTAAATCTAAATTGACGTGTTCACACAGACAAAATGGCTGTTTGGTTTGCGACCAAATCAAAGCGGGGCAGAGGAAATGCCGTCTCTGCCGTGTACACCGCTGCCTGCTATTGGTCAACAGCCAACACAGTGGCTACATGGTAGTGGGGACACGGTGGCTACATGGTAGTGGGGACACGGTGGCTACATGGTAGTGGGGACACGGTGGCTACATGGTACTGGGGACACAGTGGCTACATGGTAGTGGGGACACAGTGGCTACATGGTAGTGGGGACACAGTGGCTACATGGTACTGGGGACACAGTGGCTACATGGTAGTGGGGACACAGTGGCTACATGGTAGTGGGGACACAGTGGCTACATGGTACTGGGGACACGGTGGCTACATGGTACTGGGGACACAGTGGCTACATGGTAGTGGGGACACAGTGGCTACATGGTACTGGGGACACAGTGGCTACATGGTAGTGGGGACACAGTGGCTACATGGCACTGGGGACACAGGTGGACGCTCTGGAGGGTCTGTACCTTAGCAAAGGTGGACCCCTTGCCCTCGGTCTCTATGGTGATGGTCTGGGTTCTCCTCTGGAGGATCTGGTCGATGTCTTCCTCACAGAACTTGGATCCCTCGTCTTCCTCGTCCATCAGCGCTCCATACGCCCCCTTCCTCAGGAGGTCCTCCACTTCCTTCTTAGACAGCTGCTGTACCTGTCACACACACACACACACCACACACACCGACCGTTAATATATGCGCACACACACAGTAAAGACCAAACAAGTGTGTGTGTGTGTGTGTGTGTGTGTGTGTGTGTGTGTGTGTGTGTGTGTGTGTGTGTGTGCG